>JAHPZR010017686.1:0-10000 GCA_019787425.1 Platygyra sinensis
TGAACAGGATACTATATACTTCGAAATAATCACGTCACTTCGCGTAAAGTCACAAACGACACACTGTTACAAAACTAACCGCGTTCCAGGAGTAGGTGGTATTCGTTGTCTTTTTCTTTTAGGGTAAAATCAAAAAATTCTGAACAATTTGCAACTAAAATACGTTCAGTGCTTAGGAGCGCTTGCTTACATCGATTCACACGTCAATGCATCTGGTACCCAAACTCTAATTCAGCCAATAGCTCCCTATTAGGAAAATAATAACAACAGGTCTTTCTTGTTCAATTTAACAAATTAACGTCAGTTTTTCGTGCGTCTGTCCTGTTATTGATTATGATTCGTCATAACATTGTCAAATAGCTGTGGATCCCGAGGCGATAGCCGAGTGGATCCGCAGGCTACTTTGACAATGCTATGACGAAATTCATTGTCAATAACTGGACAGACGTGTTAGAAAACTGACATCAATTTGTTTTTTACGATAACAAATTGTCGAATTGCCCGCTCTCGCTTGCTGACGTGTCGCATAAATTTCAAATTCATGTGTCTGTCCGCATATTGACAATAAAAATTAACCAATGAGCGCGCGTGAATTTCTGCAGTTATCGTAAAATTGATCTTTCGACTCCTCTACTACGCATATGTTTCTTAGATTTTGCTTTATTCTGATCAGGAAAACTTTTAAGGTTGAAGGAGAATTTCAAACTACCAATTTCTCTGTCAGCTCGGTCTGTTAACACGCTATATCACAAACGAAGATAGGGCATTTGCTCTGTGATAATGAATAGAATGCTCGCGCTACCTTGATTTGCTAAAAAAAAACTAGAAAATTCGGCCAGGGAATTCAACAACAACTTTTCTCTTCTTTTAATAAATTGTGCAAGTGAAAAACAAGCCATGGTATAAGCAAAAGAGTTCTAACTATTTTTCTTTTCTTTTCTGGTTTTCTCTTCAGTTGAAACGTTTTTCTGGTTCAGTATTGGACATTGACGCTCCAACTCCACATTCTTCACACAAGGCATTTAAGATCAATACCACCTTGACCAGATTAGATTTGAGAGACAAAAGGATTAGTTATCATATGATGTGCGCTATCTCTGCGAGGATCTTAAAGTCAACAATATTTTGACTAGTCTGGATGTGAGTTGGAACAACCTTGGTGATAGCGGTGCGGCTCATCTCTATGAAGCTCTAAAAGTGAATGGAACATTGACTAGTCTGGATGTGAGTTATAACAACCTTGGTGATAGCGGTGTGGCTCATCTATCTGAAGCTCTAAAAGTGAATGGAACATTGACTGGTCTGGATGTTGGTATTAACAACATTGGTAATAGCGGTGCGGCTCATCTCTCTGAAGCTCTAAAAGTAAATGGAACATTGACTAGTCTGCATGTGAGTTGGAACAACCTTGGTGATAGCGGTGCGGCTCATCTATCTGAAGCTCTAAAAGTGAATGGAACATTGACTCGTCTGGCTGTGCGTCGGAACAACCTTGGTGATAGCGGTGCGGCTCATCTCTCTGAAGCTCTAAAAGTGAATGGACCATTGGCTAGTCTGGATGTTGGTATGAACAACATTGGTGATAGCGGTGCGGCTCATCTATTTGAAGCTCTAAAAGTGAATGGAACATTGACTAGTCTGGATGTGAGTTATGAACAACATTGGTGATAGCGGTGCGGCTCATCTATCTGAAGCTCTAAAAGTGAATGGAACATTGACTAGTCTGGATGTGAGTTGATAACAACCTTGGTGATAGCGGTGCGGCTCATCTCTATGAAGCTCTAAAAGTGAATGGAACATTGACTAGTCTGGATGTGAGTTATAACAACCTTGGTGATAGCGGTGCGGACTCATCTCTCCGAAGCTCTAAAAGTGAATGGAACGTTGACTGGTCTGGATGTTGGTATGAACAACATTGGTGATAGTGGTGCAGCTCATCTCTCTGAAGCTCTAAAAGTGACATGGAAAGTTGACTAGTCTGAACAAGAGCAAGGACAACATTGGCGATAGTGGTGTCTGTGATCTTATTGGGCTTGATTTACAGCGCAACATTCGCCATTTCTCGAGAAGGTATTCCCAAGAAGTGAAGAAAGGTAAACTTAAGGCAAATAGAGATTACTCTGAGAAAAGTACGCAAACGCAAACAGTTTAAGACCAAAGAATCCCAGTTATTCATCCGACGAAACTTTTGAAGTTTTCAATTTAATGACGAAGTGTCACACTTTCAAAGTTCAGTGGTGCCAGTTGCTATTTTTTGGCAATCACAGTGCAGCAGATATTGTCGTAAGCCTCGCAAATGGACGGCGTTTTAAGTGCTATCATTCATGCGTAAATATTACACAGGAAAACTTTTCCAAAAAACAATTTATACGTCCCTTGTTGTGATCATACGATCGAGTTGTTCCGAGCTGAGAGGGGCATCTCTGATCCCAGGGTTGAGTAGGGATGATCTCGTAAACTGTTTTCGAAAAACTTTCAACAGAAGAGGTTCCTTCCATTTCTGGGCGACTTCATTCAGTATAAGTTCACTGAACTATTTGAGTCCACTCGATACATTCGACTCCCTTTGCTTCATTGTTTGTCTCCAAGTAGGTTTTCAGCAATTTGATATGTCATTTAGTCTTAGAAAGAGTAAACTCTCTGATTTACGACCACAGGTTTGAGAGAAAGCTTTCTTAGGCAACTGCTTCAGAGCGCGCGATTTTTGATGCAACGACTGTCTAAGCAACTTTGTGGGTTTATTCATTGCTGGTGAACATTTTTCTTTCGCGTTGTAGATTGGAATATGTTGCAGCTATCCTAAGGTCTCACATGAATGGCTTTAAACCCTTTGAGAGGACAATAGAACAAACATACAAACAAACAGTGCCCCTAGCCACAAAACAATAACAGCTGCTGTAATGACAACAAATAGAGTTACAAGCTTACGAGAGCTGCTACAGTACCGTGTAGATTGGGCAAACCACTCTTTCTCAGTCTTGAAATCTCACTGTTCGCACGTCTGTTTGACTCAGTTTTACCAACCTTTTTCAGAAAAAATGTTTAACCTTATAACCTTCTGTTACCTTGTAAACGAAGAAATATACACATTGAAGACATGTTCTCAACAAAAACTGCCCCTGATTTTACACCACAAAAACGTAGTTTTCATTCTGAAAATGCATCAAATGTTTTCCGTCCACCCTGAGCAGGAGAAATTTAAAAAACACAAAATTACAGGTCATTTTGAATTTGTGTTTGAAGAAATCGCGGCAACGAAATAACGTGATGTCATATTTTCGGAAAGCTCCGTTTTCAAAACATTATTGAAAAGAAAGCACCGTTTCCTTGACGGATTATCATGGACGGTAGGCCTAACCGGAGAAATAAAGCTGCGTTTTCTTGACGGATTATCATGGACGGTAGGCCTAACCGGAGAAATAAAGCTGCGTTTTCTTGACGGATTATTATGGACGGTAGGCCTAACCGGAGAATTAAAGCTGCGTTTTCAAATTTCTTCGACGTAGAGTGGACGGGGCCTAATGTAAGCATGATTTTTTGTCCAATACACTTGCATGGCTACTGGCCATGCGAAAAAAAACGCTCTACAGAGCACAATTATGTTGTATTGCCAGGAGCCATAATCAGGGACGGAGACCGTAAGTCGGATCCGCGCGCACCTATGACATGGGACAGGCTAGACAAATATCTCCGCGCGGATCCATGCAAATATCGTGGGTTCTCGCGCGGATGTTGTCACGTTGTGCGATCAATACTCTGAGCTAATGGAAAAGGTGAGTGTTTTAAGGACGTTCGCGTCCATTGCTACTGCGCATCTCTAGTGCGCACGCTATTCATTGGTCACGAGCATGCTACGTCATTTTCAAGCGCGCGCACGGAGTCGAAAACTCAACAAAATATAGAGCTGATGACCTTTACGTTAACTTTGTGTGCGAATATTTTTGTTGGATGCTCGGTGACCCCCAATTTTTTTTCGGCAGATCACTTCCTTTTCTGATTCTTTCCATTATTCTAAAAACAAAAAAAATCTGTACGTGGGAAGTTTTAATTATTTCTCATATACTATTCAAATAGGGTCGAATTGGTACGTGGATACAGGTGTGCGTAACTTAAAAGTTGTATTTTTTAAGGCTAATTCTAGCTGATTTAATGACATGTGTAGCAAAGATCTATCAAATAGGCCTATATATGCTGTGTTAAACACACATAACTAAGATATGATTCTTCAAATTAACTTTATGCCGATAGTAATGAATCTGGGCAAAATCGCCTCGAATGACTGGAATCCTAGAAATGCTATGGTCTGCGATACGCCTTATCTTCAAAACGAGTTCGGTGACCCCCGATTTTTTTTACGTTTTTAATCTAAACTTATCATTTTCTTCCTGCAGACAAAGTTTAAAAAAAATCTGTGCGTGGGAAGTTTTTGGGCGCGAACGTCCTTAAGGTGATTCCCCAGTTTTGCTTTGTGCATTCCTACTGCGCACGATTTTTGTGTGATCAGCGTGCGCGCGTACAAAACGTAAGAGATTTCCTTCAAACTAATCTCGATAGTAAGATAAATTCTTCTTTTCTCTTAAACGAGCACGGTGACCCCCACTTTTTATTTTATAAGTTCAATGAGAACAATATCTTCAATAACTGAGAAAAAAATTGGCAAAAATCTATGGCTACTTTTTTGGAAAATGAAATAAATGCTGCAGATAGCGACGTAACGGGCTCAACAGAGCAAGTCCAAATTATGTTTCTTTTAAAGGATAAAAATATTAATTAATAATGCAGGGTATTTGAAGGCATTTTTCTGCGACGTAGATGAATAAAAAATCAAAGGAAGTCGAACTCTGTGTGATATAACACGCCGCATTGGAAAATAATCGCGCTTACTTGTTGCGCACGGAGATCACCAAAAGTCACTTTAAGGTGGTTCAAAACAGTTTCCAGCACTCTCCAAGACTTAGATTTTGATGTGTCATTATAACCACTCTTTATCGATTGTGCTACAATCATGGTATAAAAAACTGCCCAATCACTGGTGAACACGTTGGTATTATTTTCGTGACACAATAGGTTACCATAGCAAAACAATGACCCTCTAAAACATGGTATCAAAAACTGCTCACTGGAGAACACGTTGGTTTTATTTTCGTTACACAATAGGTTACCATAGCTGACCCGCTAAAAACACCCTTAATTTCACCTTTAAGCGCCTATATTTCGAAAACGGGACGGTGAAATTTTTTCTTAGTATAGAATTTTAATAAACAGAATTAGGTGCAACTTTCGGCAAAGTTTAAAAAAAATCCTGTACATGGGGTTCACAGCCACCTTAAATTTTCGAGAATTTAAGGTGGCCCTGAACCCCATGTGCAAAAAGTTGCATCTTCTCCCGATTATCAAAATTCTCTCTCTCTTAGTTCCTTGCCCCCAGGTGGGGGATAGGACTATAATAAGAAAAAATTCACTGTTATGTTTCTGAAATATAAGCGCTTAAAGGTGAAATTAAGGGTGTCTTTAGCGGGTCATTGTGTTGGTATGGTAACCTATTGTGTAACGAAAATAAAACCAACGTGTTCTCCAGTTATTGGGCAGTTTTTTGATACCATGATTGTAGCATCAATTCATAAAGAGTGGTAATTATGACTCATCAAAATCTAAGTCTTGGAAAGTGCTGGAAACTGTTTTGAGCCACCTTAACAACCGTGATTGTCAGCGTTGTGACGTGAAAACAAGCACGGTGACCCCCTCTTTTTAATACGTTTTTAATATCTCCTTGTCTTGTAACAACAACATACCAAGTCTCATCGGAAATCTATGATGGGTTCTTTTATTAGGGAATCACCTTAAGGTCGAAAGCAAGACAATTTCGCGCTGTGAAGGAATATGATAAGCTTATCTGCTCGCGCTAGTTGTACGCGTATGCTTATGCCTTTGTTCTGTAATAAAGAAAAGTTACGTAATAAAACTTTTTACTCTGGAATCGTGTTAATTTGTGAGTTTCCCAAACAATGGCTAATCGTAACGAATGCCCTGTTTTTGATAGTTTCTTATTGTTTCTGTTTGTTTGGAGAGTTTAAAAGAAAAGTCTGACGCGTACAAGTAGCTCATTTGCATAGTTGCAGCGCGTGGATGTGTTAACTTTGCGCGATCAAATGGTTAACGAGCTACGAGATTCTTTTGTGGATTTTTCACAGCGATTGCAAGGACTAGGACAGGGAATAGACACTAGGGCTCTAATATGTAGTTTTATGCTCTGATCTAATGGAAAAGGTGAGTGTTTTAAGGTCGAAAGCAAGACGATTTCGTGCTGTGAATGAATTTGATAAACTTATCTGTTCGCGCTAGCACGCGTATGCTTATGCTTTTGTCCTGAAAAGAAAATTTATGAAAGGAAACTTTTTACGCTGGAATCGAGTCAATTTGTGAATTTCCCAAACAATGGGTAATCGTAACCAAGGCCCTGTTTTGATAGTTTCTTATTGTTTCTGTTTGTTTGGAGAGTTTGCAAAAGGTTTAAAAGAAAAGTCTGACGCGTACACGTAGCTCATTTGCATAGTGTAGCGCGTGCACTTTTACGTCCGAGTCGGTTTTTTCTTTTATGCTGAGATGTTGCAATAATTTTTACCAACGCCAAAAGGCTACTAACATCATGTATGTCTCTTTAGCATAGTGAATTTTTACACTGCATGAACTGCGAAAATAGACAAGGAGTTTTCATAACTCGACCAAGAAAATCGAAATAGTTATTCAAGTTGATTAAAGAAAGCGTTATCGTAACTTTGCTGATTATTTCTGCTGTATTCACATATTTTCAGTTAAGCTTTTAATATAATATGCTCAAGCATTTATCAACCTTAAACATATTTAAAACTAGAGATATTATATGAGTTCGATGTACGTTTTCAGACGAAAGTGCTGAAGTCCAATTTGTCATGTTTTACTGACTCAGTACAAAGCACGCATCGGCGGGCGCTCTTATTCATTGCTAACAGACAATTTATTAGATTTTAACACCAACAAAACTGAGCAGCATCTACAGACATGAGCTTATTGTCACTTATTGCAATATAGGCGAAACTCAAACTTTCAATCTGTACTTTTTTTACCTTTCGGTCGCGAAAGACTTAGGCGAAATCCACACACGCCGGTGGTAAACCTTGAGTAAACCTTCAAGTCCTGAAACGCTCGCCTATTCAAATATATCCAACTAGTGTTTTGCTGTGTAATGGAAAAGCTGTCAGTCTTCAACATATGTGAATTTTAGAGGGGGGTAATGTAGAGGTCTTGTAAAAAGAAGCAGAGGAAAACACCTTGGTCAGTGATTTAAAAACTCAGTTAAACTCGTCGCAAGTCTGTCCCAGGCGCGGATCCATACCGGTTTCCACCGTTTTACGGAAATCGGTCAGAATTTTCATAATAAAACAAAATAAATAGATATGTATATATTTTTAATAAAAGTAAACTGCAAGTTGAATTTCGAAAATAGTTTTGACATTTATTTTTTATTCTTTTTTGCCAATTACCGGAAATAGACAAGGGTCATAGACACGTTCTGGCGGCAAAATTTTACAGCCGGGAAATCACCAGTCTCCCGACGGCGGTCACGCCATCACATCATCGCCGCGGGCGTCTAGACCAAAACTAGATTTCCCCGGGCGATTTGTGCAATTCTGCTACTCAGTTAGTGAAAGGAATGTGTCGGCTTTGAGGCGACTGAAAATATATTTACGAAGCACGATGTCACAGACGAGATTGACAGGATTTGCCTTGCTGGACATTGACTTTGACGAAATAATTGGCATATTTTCCAGGTTTCATCCAAGGAGAATGAAACTGGCAAATATATTGCCCAACTGACTCAAAAAGCCAGGAAAGGGCACTTTAGGCAGTTAAAATTGAAAATATTTCCCGGGGGAGCATGCCCCGGACTCCCCTTGGAGCTTGCGCCTTCGGCGCTAGTTTTGCAGTAAATCGGTCAACATTCTTCCTAGATCCGCGCCTCGCATGCCTAAATTCGACACTGTCTTACTTCACTCAAACTGGAGCAGCTTACAAGGAAAACACTTAAGCCAAATTCCAACAGACATAAACGCGTTGAGTCGTGGACAAAAGTATAAACGATTTCGGGAATTTCGAATCCCATTTACCCCACGAGGCATCCTCTCATCGTCTACAGGCGTGTTCCACAGGCGATGGATGCCGCAATTTGTTCTAAAAAAAGCAAAAGTATCCCATATCATAGGGACAGCCCCGATACCAGAAGTGGCCCGCTTACGGTCTCCGTCCCCGATTATGGCTCTTGATATTACAATGATCAATTGCTTTTTCTCACGAATTCTTTAGAACTGAATTGAAGTGGACTGAACAATGGAAAAATTCTATCCGCGAAATGAAAAAAGGTATGTGGGCTGTACAATTTACCATATTTGTTTAGAATTAGCTTTTAGTTGCCAATTTCGTGACACTAACTGAGGAAAGGAAAGAGTAGATTCATTCACGAGGGTCAAGCGCGGCATGCGACGAGAGTGAAGAGAAGAAACAACTCAAATGTGCACACATTTCTTCCCTTCCTTGTTTGGGGTCTTTATTATCGGCTGCATTTATCGTGCATCGGCTGGGAGAAGAATATTCCAGTTGGAATATAAACTCAATAAACTCCATTTCATAACAACGTATCTTGGGTGGAGAATCGGTCAGAACTGTCAGCTGACAAATGACTTGTTTTTAATAATTAGCTAACATATGAGCTCTGCGAAATTTACTGATTTTTGGGTCTTACAAATGGAAAAAATTGCACTCACTGATAACTGCAATTCAAGCACCCCATGCAGACTTTACAGGAAGAAGCACGTCACCAATGACAGAGATCAGCTCGCCGAAAAAACGCCTTGTCTCTAAAGTAAGCGAAATAGGTATTTGTCAGGATTTAAAATTGTCCGAAATCTGTTGAATATGCGACGCGTCCATTTCCCATTTGTCGTCAAAGTAGGCGGCTGCTCATCAAGAAGACGGGAAGCTGATAGCTGGCCAACCGAAAGCGTATCGTCTAAATGTTTCAGCATAACCCACAGACAGATTTATGAAAAAACAACAAAAAATATTTTTTGTTAAGAAAATTCACGAAAATTAACCAGCTATCGATGATAAGACCTCCCATTGGTAACCAATCACATTGCACGTTTACCTGATAGTCGTTCAGTGTATTATGTTAATAGCTGGTAGTCTGAAAAGAGTTCATCAGAAAACTAGATATGCGATTCCTTTCCCAGGCACTAACTCCTCAGTTCTGTCGCTGCTACCGCTGGAGGATACCATTAGTATGTCATCCAACATTGGTCATTTGCCACAAACCGAACTGATCCAGGACAAGCGTAAGTTTTTCCTCGTATTTTGTTTCTTTATTTTGTTTATTATTGCTGTTTCGTTGCCATTTTGTTATTTAATAGGTCACTCGTCAACCACAAACACAATATAACAAACGGAACCGTGCCTTTAACAGAAGCCAAGGCAAATCCTGAATATTTTTCCTGGCAGATATAGACCAAAATACTCTCATAGAACTTTTCCAAACCTTGGAGTCTTGAAGATCTACATCGAGAGTACAAGAGGCTTTAGGTCATTTTAGAAGTAAAGATGTACATTTAAAAGAGATTGTTGATATGCGGAAACCACAATGCCGTCAATGTGTTGCCACTGTAGCAGCGATGTCAATCGAACCTTTTTGAAAAGGTTGTTTAATTTTCAGTAACTGTGTGAAGCAGCTATCCCGACCGAGCTTACACCATGAAGGATCACCCGTTTATAGTTGTAATTGTGTGCCTCTGGAGCTTAAAACAATTAACGTCTTAGCTCTGGCTTCCCATGATTCCATTGTTTTTCGTTGGCTATTCGCTCGTAGAACTGCACCAGAATTGTTGAAATGGTTTAGCGGGAAACAAATATCATTTGTCGATTAAGAGGAGTTTTTATTTAATTAAAGAACTGCAAGTGATAAATGAAGAAA
>JAHPZR010017686.1:15000-17500 GCA_019787425.1 Platygyra sinensis
GCGGGCCACACACCCCCACCCAATTTTTCTGGGAGTATCCCCTTCCCGGGTACGAGTTGCGCTAGCAACTTCAGACGTACAGAGCATTTTAGCAATGCCGGCAACTGATGAGATCCACATGGAGGATCGAAACCATGGTCTTATATACAACACGCAACACAGTCAACAGACTTGCGCGTAAAGAGTTAAATTTAAATCCTGTGGTACGGGAACTATCAAGAAAGAAACCTATACATCGAGCTCCAGAAACATAAGCTCCATCAGAAAATGCAAGAAAAACATGAGAATTTCTCTGAACAAACGTATAGCTTTCTCGAAGCAAAGCTACGGTGTCTCCGAAGAAAAACGTAGTATCGGAGGGCAAATATGATACCCGTGACAAGATTCTATCTACTGTACTTGCAAACAGTTCTAATCATAACCGGGCCCAGCGTCATAATTTAGAATGCAAGTTAGCAACACATTCACAATAAACGTCATATTTTGGCCCTCAAAAGAAAACACTTGGAGACTTAAAAACATATCTTGCAATAGAAATGAGCCAAAACAATACACTAACACATGGCAAATTATAGAGGTGTCAAACTCAACAAAGCGACATGCAGATAACAGCGGAAATCACGCAGACCTATGACCTCTTAAAATCTGCCATCGCACGATCTAACGGCTCTATTTTCTCCTTATAGCACAATACGAAGTGCCCTTCATAAACAAGAGTGAAGCGACAAAAAGGTCGAAAGACCGAAAAATAAACGGCAAATGTACAAATATCACGAACCGTAGGAGTCGTGTTTGGCCTGTCTTTTTTATTCACCATCATGGCAAATTTCGCGCCAAAATTTATCTGAATGACGTATGGCTTGTGACGTAAGACCCCACATGGACTATTCCATTTCAAGCTTGACTTGTCCATTTCACTTTTGTATTTTTGGCGGTTCTGGCGCAAACCATTTGTTGTAACACTAAACCATTTCGCTTTCTATTAAACCATTGATCGTCACGCTAAGACATTTGGGGTAACTCTAAACCGTTTCACACTGCGGTAAGCTGATGAATGTTATGCTGGATCATTGCACTTCACGATTAATCATTTGCAGATAAAATAAGCCATTTCACACTACTCTGAACCGTGTGTCACGTCACTGAACCAATTAACAATAGACTAAACCAATCCACAATACGGTTAACTAATTCCAAATACGCTATGCCAATCCACAATACGCTAAACCAATTCACAATAGGCTAAGCCAATTCGCAATACGCTAAACCAATTCAAAAAATGCTAGGCCAATCCAGAATACGCTAAACCAATTAACAATAGGCTAAACCAATTCACAATACGCTAAACCAATTAAAAATATGCTAGGCCAATCCACAATACGCTAAACCAATCCACAGTAAGCTAAACCAACTTGCAGTACACCGAGCCATTTGATGTAAAGTTAAACTAAATCAGTTTTCGCTAATCTATCTGCCCTAAGGTCACTCCATTTCACTCTGTGCTAAACCATTCGTTGCTGCGTAGTTAAACCAACTCACCTTAGTCTGCACTGTTTTATAAAGGAAAGCTGAATTATTTTTGTTTAGGATAGATCGTTAGTGGTTTTGTTGTACCGTTTTGTGGTAGAGGACTAGACAATTTCAACATTGTCTAAACCGTTTATAAGTTGAGTTTTCCAGTTGAACGCAGGACACTAGTCTAATTGCATTTTAACTGCATCATTTCTGAAATGTTTGGACCTTCTTGAAAATAACAATTAGACCGTTTCAATTGATTCTAAATTATTTGAAACGTTTGTATTTTTGGCGGTGACGGCTGCCCATAAGTCAACAGACTTGCGCGTAAAGAGTTACATTTGAATCCTGTGATACCAAAACGATCAAAGGAGGAATAAACCTATACATCGAGCTCCAGGAACATAAGCTCGATCAGATAGTACAAGAAAAACATAAGAATTTTTCCAGACAAGCGTACAGCTTTCTCGAAGTAATGCTACGGCTTCTCCAAAGAAAAATGTAGGAGGGCAAACATGTTGCCCGTGGTAAGAATCAAGTAAGCAACACGTTCACAGTAAAGTCCATGAAAAGCAAATACTTGGAGACTTAAAAACATATCTTGCAATAGAAATGAGCCAAAACAATGCACCAAACTCGAACTATAGTGGTGTCAAACTCAACGATGCAGGCAGATAACAGCGGAAATCATGCAGACCTATGACCTCTTAGAATTTACCATAGCACGCTCTAACGGCTCTAATTTCTCCTTATAACACCACACGAAGTGCCCTTCATAAACAAGAGTGAAGCGACAAAATGGTCGAGATACCGAAAAGAAAACGGCAAATGTACAAATGCCACGAACCGTAGGAGTCATGTGGGCCTGTCAACCTCATTTTACACCGACAAAATGTAGACTACGTACAAATGTAACTGTCTTCCGTGCACACGAACGAGTCACCGCGGTGACTTGCTTGTATCCTCTTTCGCCTTCTCGCGCTTT
>JAHPZR010017686.1:22500-29505 GCA_019787425.1 Platygyra sinensis
AGGTAAAAAAAAAATATTCGTTCACAAATCAAAAAGTAAAAAACAATAAAGAGAAATAATTAAAGCACTAAAATATTTTGAAAAAAATATAATCCAAAAATAAAAGAAAAGGAAAAAAACATTGAAAATAATTGTTAAAAAACAGCATTGAAAGTCAACATCGAAAATCAACATTAAAAATAAACATTGAAAAATACAACATTGAAAATCAACATTGGAAATCGACATAAGAAAAAAAAATTCAATGTTGTTTCCACGTGGCCTGTCGTTATCATAGACCAGGATGCTTTGCATGCATATTCAATATATTTCAGCCATTAGAGGTGATTAGAAGCTCCTGATACATCAGGGTTGTTAGGATGGTACTTGATATCTGCAGTGTATGATAACCAAGTGAACATATTGTGAGCACGAGAGAGGAAAACAAAAAGGGAATCATTCATTGTTCATAAGCCACATAGTGCAGTGGCCCATCGTACTCATAGCCCGTGAAGACTCTACATACATACACACATACATACATACTAATTGAAACCAGTTCAGGACTTCAGGAGTGATTCATCGTTTTATTGCTACAGTCCTGTTTCGTATGGTCAAAGATTGACCCGCACACTCATCAGGCAACATCAACGAATGACCGGTAAATTTAAATGCTGGCAGTTAAATACAAATACATGATTGCTATGGTGCTTACTATTGCGTTACGTTAAATAAAAGTTTTGAAGTACATATCTGTTACTGTGGGGGCACGAGGTCGCTAATTCGTTTCGTTTGTTTAGGGTACATAAATCTTTTCTACAGATTATAACAAATTTCTCATAAAGACACAAACTACATTTCTTGGTAACATTGTTGTAGGGGTTGCATTTTCTGATTACTTTCCACTTTAGGCTGAAGGGTATCTTGGCGTCTTTCAGTTTCCATACATGCTTTGACAGTTCAGTGGCGTTTCTTTTGTTGGCGTGTCGGAAGGATGTTTTATGGTTTCTGTAACGTTTTTTGAAGTTTGTTGCAAGTCCCACGTATGATTCTGTTGTTGTGTTGGTTTTTATGATTGCTTGGTAGACTACGTTTGTTTGGAGGCATTTTCGAAACATTTGTCAAACGTAGTCTACCAAGCAATCATAAAAACCAACACAACAACAGAATCATACGTGGGACTTGCAACAAACTTCAAAGAACGTTACAGAAACCATAAAACATCCTTCCGACACGTGTACGATGAATCACTCCTGAAGTCCTGAACTGGTTTCAATTAGTATAAATGCTCCTCCAAGAGTTGAGCGCTCTTTGAAATCCATTCACCAAAACGAAATTACATACATACATACATACATACATACATACATACAGACATACATACAGACAGACAGACAGACAGACACACAGACATTTGGAGTGAATGGTGTCGTCTGTTTGAGGAGTACAGCAAAAGGCGAAGGTGGAAACTTACGTGTTTGTTAACTTCATGTCGGCTTTGGTACGTACTATCAAACCTGACTTTTGATAGTGAGCTGAAACAGAGAAATGGTCTGCCGCTGGAGATGAATAATAAGACCAGCTTGAAGAGAAGGTTCAAGAGACTGGATTTCTGAATAACACGAGTGCTATGCGGAAATAACCAACTCCTTCAACGCGAGTTAAACAGTGGAGAAATGAAGCAAACCGTAAAGCTAAGTAAGTTCCAGCTTCATTCAGTTTGTTTCAAAACTCGAGGTCATAAACGATTGTTTTCAGTAGAAATTTACTCAACAGACTATATTCTTTTAATCTGACGGCTGTTTCGGTCTTCTTCCGGTTTTTCTAGAGAACTGAGGAAATTTTAATTGTAGCAAAATTTACAAACCCTGATTTTCATGTTGTTTTCGCTGATTGCCCTGACAACAAAATAAGCCCGCCCCGCAGAAATTTTTACGGATTTAGTAACTGGAATGTTTGTGGTAAACTATCCATGTAGTTCCAGTCCTAGAACTGATGTACTTTTAGAGAAAATGACAGAAACATATTGCTTGTTTCACCCACAAATTTAAATGATGGAAACACTGTGTAATGAGTTGGCCGTTTATCCCACGTAAAATATATATAATAAAAAGCCACATACATGGAGGGAATCTATGATAGTAGTTTAACATTTGGTGCAAGTCTCAAGTTGCAGTGTTTAATTGGACTTGAAATATAGGGTTTTGAATTTTTCAATTTTTAACATCATTTTTTAGTAAAAAATTGAGTTCTCAGGCATTGAGAAACATTCGGCGTTACCATGGCAACAATTGAGTTATGACCTCAATGATTGACATTTTTGATCATCCCTCATGGGGACCTACTTCCATGTAAATTTGATTGGGGGGGGGGGTCAAAATTTTTCATTTCCCACTTTGTTTGATTTTTACAGAGAATTGCTCTTAAAAGTGGGTTGGACAAAAGAAGCCAGAGGGCCAACTGGCACATTTACTTCACTGGTAAGATTTCTTTTACTACAATTTTTCACAGGTTCACAAATAATAAACACAATTGATCATGTTTCGCGAGAGTAAGCTTTACATACAATATGTGAGCTAGCACGTGAGGAATGCGAGGCATGCAAGTCAAACCAAACACATACGAAGCAAAATTTATATCGTTCTCTGTTTACACTTTAAACAAATTCTAAAAATGCTATGGAAGACCATCTTTTACTGTTTCTGACTCACTGCCATTTTGAATGCCGATAAGGCCCTGGAGAGAGAGTCTCCAACAACAACACTGTCACGCAACTGTCACGTAAATGTGCCAGTCGGCCCTCTGTGCCGATTCTTTTGTCCAACTTACTTTTAAGAGCACGTATTTCCGTATGGTGGCTTTCAGGTTCTCGTCGTTTTCCCAGTCAGTATTCCGAATTCTACTCATTTTGGACGCGGGACGAACTGTTTGGATTTCTCGGGCGATTTTGGGTCAACCGGGTCTCATGCTCCGCTGAAGTCCGCTGATTAAAGTCTTCACGGGCTATGAGTACGATGGGCCACTGCACTATGTGGCTTATGAACAATGAATGGTTAGCTTTTTGTTTTCCTCTCTCGTGCTCACAATATGTTCACTTGGTTATCATACACTACAGATATCAAGTACCATCCTAACAACCCTGATGTATCAGGAGCTTCTAATCACCTCTAATGGCTGAAATATATTGAATATGCATGCAAAGCATCCTGGTCTATGATAACGACAGGGCACGTGAAAATAACATCGAATGATTTTTTTCTTATGTCGATTTCCAATGTTGATTTTCAATGTTCTATTTTTCAATGTTTATTTTTAATGTTGATTTCGATGTTGATTTTCAATGCTGTTTTTTAACAATTATTTTCAATGTTTTTTTTCTTTTATTTTATTTTTGGATTATATTTTTTTCAAAATATTTTAGTGCTTTAATTATTTTTCTTTATTTTTTTTTACTTTTTAATTTGCGAACGAATATTTTTTTTACTTTATATTATTAATTTTTATTACAAGTTATTTTTTCTCCCTTTTTTCTATTTTGATTGCGTATATTTTTCGTTTCTTTCCATTTTTTATTCTTTTTTCCTCAAAATCTTACATATTTTACTATGATAATGCTGGGCCACCATAGCTTATCTTGGAGGCATTGATTGTATGTCAGTAAGGAGGATGAACTTTGTCGAACTCCACTCATCGCAATGGTTATCGTATAGGATGAATACGCCAGCACTAATATTTGAATGTAGAAAATATACTGCAAAGGTTGGTCAAGACAACGTGAACATAGGCGTTGTTACAATATTTCGGCTGGCCAACACCAGCCTTCTTCAGGTTTATTGAATGGATAAATGCTTCTTACAAGATCTTTATATTCACCGGAAATGACATAAAAAGGCTACGTGATGTGTAACATTAATAAAAAAGGAAATTCATAAAAAATAATAATGCATGATAACAAGGTAAAATAAACAAAAGAAAATTAAAAGGCTGCTAAATTAAATTACATTTCATCTCTTCTGTTAAGGCCTGCAGGCTCCAGTGTTTTTCCTCTGTGAATGAGGAATGCCTCACGAGCCTTTCTGATGGAGTCACGACTAGTGTGCAGTTGTTCGAGCGGTATAAGGATCATGTGATCCTCCGCGTGACCTCTAGTCAGGAAGTGTCGTGAAAGCCGCAGTGGGGGTATAACTACAAAAGGGGTTTATAATTGGTCGCCTATGTTCATTAAAACGGTCCTTAAGACGACGTTTGGTCTCTCCGATATACTGAAGATTACATTTAGTGCACTGAATCATGTAAATAACATTAGAGGTTTCACAAGTAATATGTGATTTGATTTTAAACGTTTGTCCAGTACTATAAAAAGTATATTGATTACGGCCATCCTCAATAAAAGGACAGACGGTGCAACTATTGTAGTTTTATTGCACCGAAACGAGCCGGATGGAGACCTAGATTGGTCGGTGTTAGTAGTTTCCGGCAATTTAGCTCTAACTAGAATGTCACTAATGTTTTTACAACGCCGGTAGGCTACTAAAGGGAGATTAGTAAAGAAATTTTTACCGCGACCAGATGAATAAAGCACGTTAGAGTGTTTGTGAATTATATGGGATATGTTAGGTAAAGCGGGATTATAGGTAATGACGAACGGAACAGTATCTGTCTGTTGTTTAGGTTTAGGTTTAAGAGCGTCTTTCCGAGAAATATCAGAAGCACGTCGTATCTGGGTTTTAAGGAAGTTAAGTTCGTAACCTCGATTGACGAGGTAGTCCATAAGTTCCATACAGCGTTGTTTGTAAGTGTCATTGTCGGAGCATATGCGTCGAAGGCGAAGTGCAAGGCTATATGGAATGGAACGTTTAGTGTGGGTGGGGTGGCATGAGGAGATAAGTAAATATTGATGTTTGTCAGTGGGCTTAGTGTAAAGGTCGGTTTCTATGAGACCATCCTTAAGTGAGACCATCACATCAAGGAATGGAATATTAGTGAGGGAATGCGAACAAGTGAATCTAATGGTGGGATGTAGGTTATTGAGATAATCGACAAATACTTTCAGTTTCTCTGAACCTTCGGTCCAAATAACGAGAATATCGTCTAGAAATCTGAGCCATGTATGAGGTAGATGAGGTGCGTTAGTGAGCGCGTCATGTTCGAATTTGGCAAGAAAAAGGTTGGCAAATGAAGGAGCCATTCAGGTGCCCATAGCAGTACTGTGTTTTTGTAGGTAGTGTTTGTTGTTAAATGTGAAATTGTTCATGTTGAGGATGATCCGTATGAGGTCACAAAGAGTTTCCGTGGGGATGTGCTTATCGTTGCGTTTGCGAAGGAAAAAGCGGCAAGCCTCAATACCTTCACTGTGAGGGATGTTGGTACCCCCGACTAACAGAGACGATGCATTTGAATAGAACTTTCGGTAAATCCGGGAATAATTCAAATTAAACGGTTCATCCCGATAGAATGTTTTCGGAGAAAAAGCTAGTGCCTTTTGAAGTAATCTCTTCTTCTTGCTTTTACCGGAATTCCCGGAAATTTCTGCAGCATTTGTCCACACTTTCCAGTGCCACGCCCCTCAAGGTAATACTTGCAAGAAAGAACGCTTAAGATCTGCAAGATGGCGGCAGATTTCCAAAAGGTGTATAAGATAAGATAAGATAACATTATTTATTACATAAACACCTGTGAAATACCAGGATTTCTCCTTTTACTAAAAAATCATATCTTCATCGCACGCAGTGAACGTACTATTTTTATCTTTCACATGTGAGGATATTGGTGTTGCCATAGTTACTAAAATGATCACCATTGCTATGGTTCCATAATCTCTTAAAAAAGTACTTAGATATGTTGCTGTATGATCGAAACATCCTCGGTGCCTCCTCGGAAATCTCCGGAAATCTTCGGAAGTCTTCGGTAATCTTCGGAAAATCTCCGAAAAATGTTCGGAAACGTTCGCTTTACCTTCGGAACAATTTGAAAATCTTCGGAAATCTTCGGAAAGTGGTCGGAAATCTTCGGAAAATCGTCAAAGACGTCGTCATTAGTATGTTTATGTTATAAACAGAATATTACATGCCCGCTTGTGGATATGAATTTTATCTTCTCGTGTTCAACTCGACATCTCGACATATCGAGTTGAACACTCGAAGATAAAATTTCATATCCACGCGCGGTCATGTAATATCCTCTATTTATACACGGTTTTTCCATAAGATGATGTATCGATGCAGTGTGTATCTTTTCTCATAAGTAGTGTTCGCGGACGTTTTAAAACACACTTACAACCCTGCAGGTGAAAAAGAATTAAGTTTTGTGGTCGGTACTGTGTTTTTCTTTTACTTGCATGATTCGGGCTTTCAGCTTGCTTCTAAGTTATATCGGCGGAAAACACGGTGGATGCTGATGAGATGAAATCGTTTTCTTCTTCAAAAGTAAAATAGTTTTGAAAGTCGTCCGACGAAACGTCCAGTACTTTAGGAAGTTCAGCCGCCATAGTTCTTGTTGATATTAACCCAGACCTCGGCTCACTGGCATCCGAAACTTCCGATCAAACGAGATACGGCTCAATCTGTCTCGTTTGTTTAGAGTGAGAAAGTGCAGTTCCATTTGTCCAGAAAAAGCTACCGAAAATTCCATTCAAATGGTAAGCGCTCCTAGTTTCCCCAGGCTTGAGTAACTAGGTCCGAACAGGAATGGTCGAATGGAATTGAATTTTCCCGTTACTCCGTTATCCGGAATTTTAGGCCAACCCCGCTGGATACACCCAAAATTTCGGAAGGAAATTCCGGAAACTGCCTTACATACGGTCGGCGCGCGGGAAATTTGAATGACCAATCAGGATTCAGCAGGCGGGAAAAACTTTACTGTCCTGACGTCAATGTAAGTTTACAGGAAAGGCATTGAAGCCAGGCAACTTTTGTCGCTGGAGATGGCGCTAAATATTCACGAAAAGGGATTTACAATTTTCAAAACCCTATCAGTTCTTAAAATGTGAAAAATATGAAGAAGTTTGTGTCTCCAAGCTCCTAATTT
>JAHPZR010017689.1:0-2500 GCA_019787425.1 Platygyra sinensis
TTATTATTATTATTATTATTATTATTATTATTATTATTATTATTATTATTATTATTGTCCTGTTCGTTTGCGGTGATTAAACTGAATTAAATCAACTCAGTAAAGTTCAACGCTATGAATCTCCTCGCTCCGAAAACAAACCCCCACCACCAACGCCTCAAAAAAATTGTTTCAAAAAGAAGTGCTCCTTACATTTTTCCCCCCCTCGAGTTCATGCTGTGAGTTGCAAGAAACCCCCCTGTCCCTTAGAAGTCCTGTTATGTTTTAGTCATTTCCGTCCAGTTGATACCATGGCGATACCATGGTTTTTTACTAACTACGTTGATACACACCTCTCGTATCGTGTTCTGTGATTGGTTGATGCATGCGACATGGTTGCATGGGTTGCAAGCATATGATTGGCTTATTTCGTCTACGTAATGTCAACTTTCGTAGTTAATCTATAATAGCTTACTACATTGGCTTCGTTCTTCGTTATTTGAGCTTGCTTTTTTACTGTACATATTGAGGGTTGTCAGTGTTTGCGAGGATTGTCAGGTTGTGAGGGTAATCAGGTTGTGAGGGTTGTCAGGATTGTGAGGTTGTGAGGGTTATCAGGGTTGTGAGGTTTGTTGTCAGGATTGTGAGGGTTGTAGAGCTGAGGGTTGTTTGGGGTGATGAGAGTTGTCAGGGTTTGGAGGATTGGTGAAGAGTTGTTCAGGGCTCAGTGTGAGGGCGGGTTTGTGGTGTCAAAGGGTTGTTCAGAGTTGCGGAGGGTGTTGAGAGTTTTGTCAGTGTTGTGAGAGTTGTGAAGGTGTTGTCAGAGTTGTGAGGGTTGGTGAGAGTTTGTGCAGCGTTCGTTGAAGAGTTTTTGTGAGGCGTTTACTCAGGGTTGTTTTTGGGTTGTGAGGGTTGTCAGGGCTCACTGTGAGGCCGGGTTGTGAGGGTTGGCGAGGAGTTTTTTGTCAGGGTTGTGAGAGCCTGTCAGGGTTTGTCAGGGCTCACTGTGAGGCCGGAGGTTGTGAGGGTTGTGAGAGTTGTCAGGGTTGTCAGGGTTCACTGTGAGGCCGGGGTTGTGAGGGTTGTGAGAGCTGTCAGGGTTGACAGGGCTCAGTGTGAGGCCGGGGTTGCCAGGGTTGTGAGAGTTGTCAGCGTTGTGAGAGTTGTCAGGCTTGTAAGGGTTGTCAGGGTTGTGAGGATTGTGAGGGTTGTCAGGGTTTAGGGTTGTCAGGGTTTTGTGAAGCGGGCCGCACACCCCCACCTAATTTTTCTGGGAGTAACCCGCCCCCCAGGTACGTAATACAACTAACAATAAGAAACAAACAGCAGTGATAAACATACTAACTTGCACATTTTTTAATTAAAGACGTTCGCGCGAAAATTTTCTAACATTGATTTTTTTCTGAAAATTTTACCATGGAAAGATGATGAGTTAGTGATGTCAGAAATGTAAAAAAAATAGGGGGTCACCCATAGGCGTACGGGCCGGGGGGGGCGGGGGGGGGGGGCTGCAACCTAGATTTTTTGGGCAGCAAGAGAAATTTGGGCAAAGCCAATTATTTAAGATGTTTTCGAGCTGTTTTCTGAATAGATAGATATTTTCTATTTTTACCTGAAGTCGGCACTGTAAAGCCAGTTAAATACACACAAGACAGCGGTTGCCTAGCACGTGACCGGAGCTTCTGGTCATTAGTAAAGGGAATCATAAGTTGATATACAACTATCTTTTTATTTTTTTGGCACTGTACTGTACTGCACTGCACTAGCTGGTGTTGTAAATTAGAATCAATTTCGGCATAACATTCTAGAATCATATCGTAGATTATCGACTCAGTGGAGTCTGGAGACTCTCAGAAGATCTGAGTCACGTGCTAGGCAACCACTTCTCGTGTGAATTTAAGTGCGTGAAGCCAGTGAAATTCACGCCCGTAGTTTCGAAAAAATTAGGGAGTTTTAGCAAACCACGACGGCTACGGCGAGGAGAGCGTCACAAACGATGAGCAAAACAATAGCTGTGCACGTGCGTTTTGAATCTTTGTATATTTCTTTGCCGTCCTCTGCAAAACAACAACGTGAAATGACTAAGTTCTACGTATTTTGGAGAACGCGAACCGCAATGGCTAATTTTTCGTATCTTGTTTTCAAAAAAACGTCGTGGGTACATGTTTAGCCTGAGCGAGTTTTTAGACCGACAAGACTACTGGACAGATTTACACAGCTGCGACATTCAAAGGTAAAATATAAATTCATTTTTTACAAGGTTTTGTCCCCGCCGTCGCCGTCTTCATTGCTAAAACTCCCTAGTAATAGACCTTTTTCGCTTGTACATTTTGTTTTCCCAATACAGATCATGTGATGATACTCAGGAGATTTGATCCTTTGTCTTGTTCATTAAAAAGAGTACATGCAGACATATTCATGCTTGCATGTACCCTTTTTAATGAACAAAACAAAGGATCAAATCTCCTGAGTATCATCACATGATCTGTATTGGGAAAACAAAATGTACAAGCGAAAAAGG
>JAHPZR010017689.1:7500-30000 GCA_019787425.1 Platygyra sinensis
CCTTGAATATGTATTTTGCAATTGTTGTTTTTAATACATAATAATATAGTATACTTTGTTTGTATCCTCGAGCAATATGGGCCTTAGTTTGTTGGGCACCTAAAACCTTCTAAAACACGATAAGTTCAGTCGCAGCGCAGAAAACCTAAAATCTAGGTAAATGGATTTATGAACCTGAAACCCAGATAATCAAGTCTGCTTATGAATTCTCCCAAACTTTCTCAAGCTTTTGCATCAGCCTATATGATAGCTATGCATATATGTAAACAAGACGCGGCCATTCTGTGGAGTTGCGTGCTTCTCCACAAAATTTTCGTTCTTAGTAGAATATCAGGTTTGTTAAATTTTATGGCAGGTCCACACCAGCCCTAAGGTTTCCATATTCAGACCTGCCTTGTCAAAAAAGTATTTGTTTGTATGTATGTTTGTACAACAACCACCTTAGAGACAGAAAAGCCAAAAAAGTGGTCGTTGTAGAGACAGAGGTGATCGATCCTTACTGCCCTTCCCATCTCTTGACCAGAGTTGTAATCGTTGAGCTATTGGATTTAGATTGGGGGGCGGGGGGTGGGGGTCATGAGGTGCCTGCTATTTTCCTGAAAATTTTAACCTGCGATCAGGCATCCCTTTTTTCCCCGAGAAAAACAAAGGGATGCGTGATCGCAGGTTAGATTTATTTTATCCTGATGTTTATTTCAAGGGTTATACAGCTTCACTGATTGGGATCGGTAACTCACCAATGGAAAATGAGAAAACAATGCAGGGCTGGGTAATTGCACTGAAATCTGCCATTAAAAAAGATCATGACCATGAAAGGTTCTTGGAAATCAAAGATGGAAGGATAGCCAACATCCCTGTCCGCATTTACAAACCAAAGAATATTGACGCAGGCAAGAAATTGACTGGGCTTGTCTTTCTGCATGGCGGCGGATGGACAATTGGAACTGTTGGTAGGTTATCATTCATATTGCAAATAAATGAGTATTAAATAATAAGGCTTTTATTATGTCCCCTAGACTCCTTATGACAGTACAGTTATGACTGCCGCTTGTTCTGCAGGCACAGCCACCATGTTCAAGGCTAGGGTTATTTTACTATGATTATCAGTTGAGAGGTGCCACAAAATTTTGGTGCAAGGTTTCAAGACGACAACCATGTTGTTGTCATGGGAAACTGACTCTGTTTTCAGTGACAATTTGTCGCATTTGACATCATTAGCAGCAAAGTGCACAAAAATGTAGGCAATGCAACAGGCAACATGCGGCTGTTGGTATTGTTATCAATAGAAACAAGGTAAATTGCCCGAGAAAACACTGTAATTTCAAGGCCCAAACTTTGTCACCAAACTTCTGTCATGCCCTACTCAACTGATAATTGTAGTAAAGAAATGCCTAAACTATTTGAGACAATTTCTCCTTACCACCGTTTTCGTTGATACGCGACTTTGGAAAACAAAACACCCGCGCAAACATTTCCAAAATTTCCGTCAACCTTGCATGTTATCGACAGATCGGATCGGAATCCACCAATCACAGCCACTAGTGTGACCTTCAGACCTTCTTCACGTCATGCTAGCGGGCTGTGATTGGTGGATTTCGATCCAATCTGTTGATAACATGTGCTTGAGTGTTTTGAATTATGGGAAGCTAAATATTTTGCCTGTAGAAAACACCATAAAATATTGGATTCGACAGTTTTTAAAATAAAATCGTCAAATATCTAACAGGTTTCCAGTCAGAATCATAGTGAGAATTCCAGCTACCATCATCCAGTTAGCCAATACCTGCAGGAGTAATTTCTCATCAGGAATCCTGGTTGCAATTCCACCAGTGTCAGTATAGTCATTCCAGCCTATCTGCTAAAATATCGCTTTAAAAACACTTCTGATTGCTTTCAATTGGTCTTTTATTTTAGATATGTATCACTCAGTGATTTCTCGTTTGGCTAAAGAAGTTGATGTTGTGTTGGTGTCTGTTGAGTAAGTGAACATACAGAAGCAGGGTCGGAAATTAACTTTTTTAGTCAGGCGCCAACTGGTGACTGGCCTTTTTTTCAGTCGCCAAATGGGGAAATGTGGCGACCAGCTATGAAATTCTGGTCGCCAGTGCAAAATTTTTAGTCGCATTGGCAACCAGGAAAGCGCAATTTCCGACCCTGAGAAGGGCAGTAATACTTGTTAACTTCAGTCACGCTGCAGTGTGGGAGCTAGATGGTTACATATGTATTATTTATAATAACTATTGCATATGAGTTTGCATTCGAGATTTGTCACATGAAAGCAGACAAGGGCACAGCCTGAGTCAACTCGCATGTAACAAAGTCAAGAGCCTGAATCTAATTGTTTTAGACAGTATATTAAAATACATGTATGTCTAAGTATTTCAAAACTTTATCGAAATCCTCCTCGCAAACACTTGGAAATTACAAAGTCACTTGTTAGCTTTAAGCTTTTTAACCTTTCTATTCCGTTTTTTAATCTTGTCATGCACATTTGATCATTTTATGGAATTTGCGCATTATAAATGTTGTTATTATTATTATTATTATCATTATCATTATCATTATCATATCATTATCATTATCATTATTATTATTATTGTTATTAGCTGAACTGTACACGATCAGGCTGCTCACTGTCTGCAACAGTATATACTGATAGTGCCTAAGTAAGGTAGCTTATATATAGTTTGTATTGTGTGATCATCCAGGTGAGTGTAGTAATCTGAAAAGAACTTTTGTTAGTGACTGACATTTCAACAGCCTTTTCAGAACTACCCTTACCCGGATGATTACACAATACAAACTACATGTACTGATACTCCTGGGTTCAAACCATTTACTATGTAGGTAATAGATATTTAGAAAATGGCTTTTGTCATAGAACACTTACCGTAAAGGGAATCTTTGCTGTTGGCGCGAGTTGATGCTAAGTTGCTCCAAATAATGCCGTATTACGAATTAAATTAATTTTACTAGACAAGAAGGGAAACGTAACATTTAATAATAAATAAATAAATAAATAAATAAATATAATACATAAATATAATAATTATAAAGGGAAGAGATTTTGGCTTTTAAATTTCCTGTGCGCCGCCATCTTGGATTTCATGACGTCACTGCATTGTCCTATTGTTTCAAACAAAAGAACCTCAGCTTTCCAACAACAGAGACAACGCAGTGATGCCACTAGCTGTTTAGTTACTTGCAAGCAATCTCAGTGGTACACCATCAGTTTCCTCTGGTTTGGCCCATTAAGGTTTGGAACAGAATTTGGCTGGGAGTGAGTGACACTGTTATTGTTTAATATTTTCAGGTACAGATTAGCACCACAGTACACCTTTCCTGCCCAATTCCATGATTGTTATGCTGTTGTTAAGACCTTGCTAGCCACTGGTGATAAATATGGTATGGATACTAGCCGCCTTGTTGTTTCCGGGGACAGTGCTGGTGGTAACCTAGCTACAGCTGTAGCTCTTAAGTTGCGTGATGAAGGGAAACAACTGGCTGCTCAGGTAAGAACACCTTAGTCTAGCTTCACTGCAGCTACAGGGTGGGGGTTGGGGGGTAGGGCAGTGGAGGGGTCTGAATCAAGTGGTCTGAGTTTGAGTCCTGTTCTGAGTTGTGTTCTTGAGAAACACACTTTACTCTCACAGTGCCTCACTCCACCCAGGTGTATGAATGGGAACCAGCCCTTTCAATGCCATGGACTAACATCCGATCCAGGGGGAGTAGAAATACTCTTGGTTGCTTCAATTATTATGGGAACCACAGTGGGACCCCGCTATAACAAAGTGTCACGGTACCGAAAAAATGTTCGTTATAGCGAAGACCCCATTATAATGAATTATCTGGTTAACAACAAAAATATATTTCGTTATAGCAGGGTAACCAAGCTGACCAATGCGGGATATACACCACTCAGAACAGTCTACAGACTTGGTGTGAACAGCTACATTTAAATAAAGCAAAGAATTGAAGGTCAAAGTTTCCCTACCTTGACCAACAGGAGTCGTGTTTGGCTTATCAGTCATTTGTATCATCATGTCATTTTTACTGACTGAGGCCGACAGGACAAAATATTCCTGATAGCGGGGTAATTTGTGCATTGGGACCGTCAAAATCAATTTATTTAAATGGGGATTTTCCACATATTTGACTGTAATTCTGCCGGGCTTTCAAATGTTGTTCGTTAAATATAACAGGGTTTTCGTTATAGCGGGGTGCCACTGTACTGTAGATAAGTGCTGGCCATTGGGCTCAAATAGAGACGCAATTACATGTAACAACAACTTCTGTGCTACCTAAAACTGTAAATTTAATGCCACTTTTGTTTCTGCTTACAGATTCTTATATACCCCCCACTACAGTTCATGGACTTTTCGCTTCCTTCCTATCAAAAGCTAAGCACTTCATTTCTAACAAGGTACAAAATGGCAAGTTACTGGTCCTATTACTTGACAGGAACTCCAGACATGGTTTCTTCATTTTTGGCACACAATCATTCAAAGCATCTTCAGAACACAAAGTACTCTTCTTACATTGGAGTTGAGGAGAAGGGGTGGCAAAAACCTCAGATAAAGCCACTGGATGAGATTCCTAAGGTTGTTCTGGATGCTCTCACTGATTACAGAGCAAGCCCTTTGATGGCAGACAACTTGAAGGGGCTGCCCAAAACCTTATTGATGTCATGTGAATTTGATGTCCTCAAAGATGAAATTTTTTTGTATAAGGCACGTCTACAAGATGCCGGAGTTAAAGTGACACACTACAGTTACATGACGTATCACGCCTTTTGGTTTGTTCAAAACGATCCTATGTTTACAACAGAAGAGTTTAATCAAATGTTTCAAGATTTAGTCGACTATCTTAAAGAGTTGTAGAACAGTGGTAGATTGGACAATTTCCTCCATGAGATGCACTTGCCGTGCGGGGAATCATGGTACAATCAAACCTCTATTAAGAGGCCAAAGTCTGGGAAAAACTGTCAGCTATACACTGTAATAAAAACCTATCTATTCAACAGCTACCTCTATCAAGCAGCCGTTGCGATCTCAGGGGTGATTTTGTTTGTTTTGTTTTAAATCTCCATTAAATGGCCAGGAAGATTTGAAGTTGAACCGTTTTAGCCAGATGAAGGTAAAAGAATGACAATGTGGAAACAATCGTTTCTTTGGCTTTTGTTAACAATTTATGGACCTGGGCTGGGTTGTTCAAAGCCCGATTAAGCTAACCCAGGGTTAGCGAGAATTTTGATTTCAGTTTTATAACTTTTTGGTGAGGTGTTCTGTTTATATTGGTTGTCCTTCAGTTTTGAGCTGTAGTAATCTCAAACTACACCAAACATTAGAAGTGAAAAACATTTTTTAATAAGAAAACGTAATGCTTCAGTTAACATTTAACCCTGGGTTAACGTTAACCGGCTTTTGAACAACCCGGCCCTGTTATATACAGCTAATACAGCTACCATGTATGATTTCTCTGCAGGCATGTCTCATAGAGGGAAGTGGCCATTGTATAGCTAATTAAAAAGTTTTAGAGAAATATGTACATATGCATCTGAGTACTTGTACAGTTAAGTAGTGACCTGCACGTGGTTTCCACCTCATATCAATACAAAATAATATAATTTCATACATAGTCCAAGCCCTCCTCATTCATATGACCACTCTTAATCATTTACAAGCAGTTTCAGCCCGTATTTAATATAATTATGAACACCTTCACACAATGCCACTTGCTTTAAGAGCTCTACATCCAACATCTCCCATATTAATGACTGGGCATTCAATTTTCTTGTTTGTACAAATGCCACAAGTGACAAATCCCAAGACTGACTGTAGTCCAGTCACACTGCATTCTGAGTATAATCCCCCCAAAACACCTCTGAGAGGTTTTGCACAGCAGCCATGTTGCATGACAGGAACAATGAAAATGTTTTGCAATAGAAAGAACATTTTTTCCCATAGGAATAAGCACCCATTGTTCCTGCCATACAACATGGCTGCCATGTAAATCCTCTTTTGGGATGCAGGGATGACACAGTGGTAAGAGCACTTGCCTCCCACTGCTGTGGCCCTATTTCTATTCCTGGAGCCGGTGTCAAATGTGGGTTGAGTTTGTTGTTGGTTCTTGCTCCTTGCTCTGAGGGTTTTTCTTCAGGCTCTCCAGTTTTCCTCCCTCCACAAAAACCAACACGCCAAATTCCAATTTGATCCGGAATCACTTCCGTCTGCTAAGGCCAAGAAGAGAGCATATGTCTTTCTACCTAGCTACTACTATCATTATTATTATCATTATCGTTATCATTATCACCAATGGGATTTGGGACTAGTGGTCATAGCTAAGTAGAGCTGGTAGCTTCTAGTACTGAATCTCGTACTGACCACTCACAGTGTGGACATATCAGTTGGTTGGCTGTATGCAATGGTGGATCCAGACCTCATCACAATTAAGGTGGTGACCTTCAGGCATGTCAAAGTGTTCTAGCTTATTGAGTCTCCTATGCAGATGTTCTTTGGGCTGGTCATACACGCATCAGAGTCCTCTACAAATGGGAGGAAGATTAAATGATTATCGTGAGCTCAAAGAGTGTCTGTTTTGGAGGCCATGGTTTATCATGCAAACATTTTTCTTGTTAATTACTTTGATTTCCTCCCACTGAAAAGAAAAAAATATTTATCACATTAATACAGTTCTGAATCAAGAATTTTTAAATAACATCAAGCAGTCACCTCTTTCTTGGGTTGGCGTTTACACTACATTATTTTGTGGTATAATTGTATCATGGATTTTGACAACAACTCACACATCAGTAGCTGTTTATTTCAGAATGAGAGCAACCAGCTAGGTTATGTAAAATTAAAAGAAGTATCATTTTAAAAAATGACACATTGTATAATAATGCCCAGATCTATGATTTCTCCACCAAACTAAGTTTTAACAGAATTTTATTGTAATGAATTATTGTTACGCAGTTAAATGGACTTGCAATAGATCTATAACATAAGTCACATAAGCAATGTAGAAGGAACTAATAATGATAGTCTCAGCACATAGCTGTTTCTTTTTTATTTCAATCTGCATCCTTGCTCATTCAGTTCTACATAGTTTTTGTATTATTTTCTTGTATCACATCCTATTTAATAATCTTCGGAGAAAATCAGGTTAGACATGAAAAAAAAAACCATAACTATCTTACTGGGTTAAATTTGATTGTACCATTATTTCATTACACACTATTTTTTCTATCTACAAAGTATATATAAAAACTTTATTAACCCACATCCAGTTGCTGTTGTAACCCTGTTAATCTCGAAAATAATTAGCATAAAGTCATTTAACTTACCCATAGATTTGTGTAAACTAAGGGAAAATTCATTTAATATGACACTAGGGTGGGGGATGAAGATGTTGAAACTTGAAGCTTGAAATTTCAGCAGCCCCCCTCGCTAACGGTTCATTTTTTTAGGAGTGCCCCCCTTGGTCGAAAAAATTTCAGGGCCCCCTCCTCCTTCAATTCCTTTGCTCCCCTGAAAAAAGATCCCTAGACTGTATTAAATATATTTACCATTATTGTCTTCAATGGTTTATACTATGACGTACTATGACAGACTTATTTTTGAAATGTTGTTGAATCAATGTGGTTTTATTATAAAAAGTTTGAGCATTTCTAATTTTTGAAATTTTCTTAAGCATTTTTGGGATGAACAAGAGTGTAATAATTACTGAGACTACTTTTTGTTATATCTGTAAACCGCGTGATATAGCTGAGTTGCACAGGTCACTAAATTGTTGAGTTGTCAAAACCATCCGATCTGTATGATGATGGCGTGCTCGTTTAATGAAGTATACAAATTTTCGGAGTCCCCTCTTAGTCCAACAATTTTTTCAGAGGCCCCCTTTTGGGTGTCTAAAAATGTTTGGAGCCCCCTCTCAATATCTTCATCCCCAGGGCCCTTGTCATATTAAATGAACTTGCCCTAAGATCACTTTTCTGATGAATGTCACGACATCAATATAAACACCAGTGGAGAGTTGATCATTAACTACTACAAGACAGTCTCTCCAATAAAACTCTACAGAAATTTTAATTTTAACATCTGGTTTTATTTATTATTTATTTATTAACTTGCATACTTACTCAGTTACCTACTTGCTTACTCTTTTACTTGTTTATTTATTTATTTATTCCCATTATTATGATCTATATTTGACCTTCAACCTGTAACCTGCACATTACACCCTCTAGATATAAACTAAGTATTAATTTCCCTAGGTTTGATCACTATACTCTGTATTCATGAATCTTTAAGGCTGGTTTTCACTAGTGACTGAGTTAGAGTCAGAGTCATTATCAGAAGGGTAAAGCGATATGATCTAGTGAAAATCAAAATGATGGAGTCAGAAGCAGAACAGTAATTCCACTGATAATAATTATTATGTGACTCTGTCGCTTATGATTAAGTGAAAACAGCATTGTTGGAGTTGGAGGCAGAAGCAAAAGAACTAAACAATCACAACGCCTGGATCAATCTCTGATCATAAGCAAAGGAGTTGTAAATGGAATTAGAAGAAATGGAAACGCTCTGATTCTTCCACGTCTGATTCTGTTGAGCTTATAACTCTGCTTGCCACTCCGATTTTTGATTTTTACTAGGTCATAGCTTATAGCACTTTTACTAGTGACTACGACTCCAACTTTCCCCTCTGTGAAAACCAGCCTTTATTAGGGATTAATTAAATAGCAATGTTTTCTCCACAACCTCCCCTACAACTACCATGGATATATAGACATGGGATATAAAATCTTCCCTGGGTTTAGACCCCCTCGAAACATAGTTACAGAGGGGAATGGTTATGAATCCCGGCAAACATCAAAGGAGCAAATGAAGATGCCAAGATTTAGGTTGAGGGGTCCATGACTGTGCACAATGTTTTGTTTTGTGTTCAAACACCATGCATGAGTTAGGTAATCAAATCATTTCTATTGATTAGTACATTGGTCAGTAGTAAACAACTATAACTGTGTTTTGTGCACAGTCAAAGCTAAAGAAAAAGAGGACAAAAAACATACAACAAAGAACTTCGTTTAGTTTCATAACCATTCCCCTCTATACACTAATTTGCTCAAAATAACAACTTTGTGTAAACCCAAATGCAACAACACTTTAGATTACTTGTGTTTGGATTAACTCAATCCAATGAGCATCAATTTACAAGATTTCAAGTAACTGATTGGGAGAAATAAATATTAACATATTAACAATTTAAGTAAAAGACCCTCAAGTATTTTAGTTGCCATGCATCCTGGGTTATGAAAAAACAATTCAGAATTATTTTTGAGACTTAGCTGTGTTCTGGTCTACCTGAAAATGTTCTTTTTCTGCATTTTCTGATCACAACTTACCAAGTCATTGTCCAAGACAAAGCTTAGAAAATCCTGCAATCTTGAACTGCCATGCTGAATTTTTCCAGAAATTATCTGCCAACAAACATGTTAGTAAATAAACAATCTCTGGAATATTCTGCTGAAAATAATAGCTAACAATGCAACTAAAATACAGAGAAACAACCGAAGCATGCATTCTGGGATTGCAGATCAGTGAAAATTATGAACTTGTGCATAAGGATTTGTTTCCAATCTTTCTTGGGGGGAAACATGCCTCAAGAAAGTGCAGTTTATTAATGCTTTTAAAATATTAAAAATATAATCTCTTAGATAAAACATAAAAAGTATTGTTCTTACCCAAACACAGCAGCAATTACTAAAACCCAGTATAAAATATCAGTCACTTAGCCATTTAGTGGCTTGAAGTAGATTATTGTAAGTTAACTGCTGTAGCAAATTAGTGAATCTGATGTTTTGAGAGTCAGCCCTTCGTCACAACAAAGTGGAACCATGACTATCATGACTAATGAACCATGACTAATCAGATTATTTAGATGTTTTTATTACCAGTAAAAAATAGCTGACATTTAGGATGATACCAAATTCAATACTAATACATTGGATTTTAGTACAACTACCAACTAAAATACTTTATAACATATTGCTGGTCCTAACATAACTATTTCCTATTGAGCTATCAAGGTAAAAATCTCTATTTACACACCGCTGTGCTTTACTGACATGACCTGTGCAGTTTCATTTAGCTGGAAAATTTGTCAAGTTTGGCTGAGAGTTCCTTTTGCTAAAGTTTTGGTAATGCGAACAGCATTCAGAAAAATCCAAACTCAGCTTCAAGCCTTTGACTTTGGTCAGGCTAAGATGTTTTCTTGAACTTGAATATTTTTTAATTTTTTTAACTCAACTTTTTGACTTATACATTTTTATTGAGTATTTCAATTTTGTTTGCCTACACTTTCATTGATTTGAAGTGAATTTTTCATTTACAACTTCACAAACCAGATGAATTGTTTTCAACTGTTGCTCAACTGATTGTGGCATGTTTTTAACCAAGCAATAGGATCCTTGATTGTTTTCCTTCACCAAGAATTGTGGGAACTTTGTAGATACCGGTAATTAATCATAAATGAAACATGTTAAGGGCCCAAGTTGTTGTTGCTATGTTCTAAAAGAATTGGTTCATGCTTTTAGCTGTGCTGTTGAGTTCTGGGCGCATGGAAAAAGTTTAGAGAACACCCAAGAAGCTAGAGTTGCTCTTACACTTCTCTTATGCACATGCTATCCAAAACAAATTATTTAGTCACATGTTTGTCTAAAAAAACCTCTACTGTTATTTATCTTGTTTTAACATTTATCTCTTTCAAATAGTAAACTAAGAATTAACTTTCAGTAATCCCATGGATTCTCGGTATTCCAAGTACTTTGAGTTCAGAAAATAACAAAATAATCTATCTAACTCACAATATTCTAATCATTTCATGCATCAAGATGGTAGCTCTCGCATCATAGCGGCTCTTGGGTGAATTACATTTACACACAACAGGCAAGTTCACTTGTAACATCAAGGCTCCATCAAGCATATAACACAGTAACAGGTATAATTACACCTTAGTTACCACTCTGTTAAAAAGCACAACAACCCTCCTCCCATAACCACTAAACCACTTCATGTTAGAGGTGAGAAATGTGTGGTTTCAGAAAATACCAATAGCATACCAAAGCAGGAATTGAAAATTCTATGGAAAGGTGGAAGGGGAAACAGAGACCCAAGGAATTTTCAAGTAATGGACCACTATTTTTGTTATAAAAAGATGTAAATGCCAAGAAAAGTGGAAGAGTGTGACTGATGCACAAGCCTGCTGGTTACAAGCCTGGTGAACCTTTTTTTTCAGGCCACTGCATTTTTTTCAACACTTTTTTTAGTTTTAAATTTAATGTTAATGTTTTACCCAGAAAATGCTATACTTGGCAGAAGAAACAAAAATTTTCAATTTTCTTTCATGCATGAAATCCCCCAAAAGTAATTTTTCTGTCTGTAGTGAATTTATTCCATTGACTGATTTTGCAGGTAAGTTTAAATTTTTAGCTACAACTGAAATTTTGAGTTTCTCTTGCAAATTTTCACAGCGAAGCATTGTTTATGTAAAATTGACCAGTCCAACCGAAATTTGCCGTTCCATTTTTGACAAACCGGTTCATTGCCCTACTTCTCTTCACTTGTACAGAGAATTTAGAAAAGGAAAAACTAGTGAGACAATCTCAGATAGTGCAGAGTGTTATGCAGGACTGTCAGTACGTTTTGAGTCATCAGCTGCCTGTATGTAACTTGTTAGTTTAAGGCCCAAAAATAACTTACAATTACTGTTTGTCAAGACGGTTTTAAATTTTACTGTGGTGTTTTACGTGGAATTTCGTTCATTCTAAATTCATTAATACGTTGAACTAGCAAACGTGATACTTTTAGTTTTTCAACGCCAACGTTTGTAACTTGATACTTTTGTTTTTCTCGCAAAGTTTGTAACATGATACCCTTGTTTTCTCAAAAACATACAAAGAAGATATGCTCGCTTTTTTCCTGAGAAAAATGAAATAATGTTATTTACTTATGAAAAAATTGGAAGAGGAATGATTTTGTTTCAATCAAGAGGCAAATTTTCATATCATTGATAAACAATTATTGAATTTATGGAGAGCTCGGAAAAAATCCGAGTCCCAGATGGGATTTGAACCCACGAGCGCATAAGTCTTTAATATACAATAAACAATTACTAATTTAATTATCAAATAGTCACGTCGTGTCTCGGAATAGCACGATCTTATTAGGTTGCCACCGATGGTGTTAACAGTAAACCAGTTCAAAATACACAACGATATCGATTAATACAACCGAGAAGCGTTTCAACTTGACCGATATTATGTCCTACATAGGTGAATGCGCCCCCTCAAAGACTGACTAAATTTATTTGCGGTTTCCGTGCATGAGTGCCACAGTGTCTACAGTAATATTTGATGCCGTTAACTCGGAAGTGTTTCGGGTAAATACATTTGTGAACTTCTTGTTCTCTTTCATAGGAGAGAAAATAAACAAGCGACTGAGAAGATCCATTCGTTTCCCTGTTTAAAGCTTAGCAAACACGAAGTAGTTTGAAAACAGCACACGCATTTTTGAACCGAGCAAGGGATGATTCCAAAAGATACGCTGTCACAAAAGCGTTCTTTGCACTAAAAGGGGGAACTGATATTACCCGAAATATGACTGCTATTGGCCGTTAAGACGAGAGTGTGGTATCGCACGCATGAATCTGAACTCGAAAACGGATTGTATCATGCTGACAATGCTAGAGCGCATGCGTCTTACACTGCGTTCAACCGCAAGGAAAAGCACTAAACGTTTGTGTATAATTGTGTATGAAATGCATCGACCCAACATATAGTTAACACTAACGCTAATCAATCTGCGCATCTGCGCATGCGCTTCGTGTAAATCGCTTTTGTTCTTAAGGGAATAGTACCACAAGGATAACAAGAGAATATTGGAACAATATATAGTTTACTGAAGTTGCCAATAAACTTATGTAAGTATGGTACGTTTTACGTGGCAATCAAAGGTACCTACCCCACCCGCTCAAAACAAGGCTAATTAATTAATTGAAATTAATTAATTAAACAAACATTAAAGTTTACACCTTATTGCCTTAGTTCCTTATGGCCTTATTGCCATAGTGCGTTAGCGGCGTCAACCCCCAAACCATCCCAATAGTGCACTCTGCACTAATAAATGGTAAGAGCCATTCCTCTCAGTTTGTGTGGGTTGATCAGAAAATGTTGTACAGACAGTCACATTTTGTTCGAGTATTCCCATTAGTCAGTTTGGTGTCAGTGGAAGCACACTGCATGTAATGCATCTATCAATGTTTAGCCCGAGGGGGAGGACCCCAAGTATATGTGGAGCATTTGACTTTTCAGAAGAATTTTTAGTCAAAATCCCCACTGTGGGGTCCCAAAACTTGGTCAAATCAGATCAAATATCCCCAGGTGTTCCATCAATATATATTGAAAATGAGTAGTGAGAAATAGTGTTTTTGTACAAACATAAAAACAAGTACTTTACACCTCTATTAAAACAGCGGTCTTTCAGGGCTTTGCTAAAGCCCTGAAAGGCACGCTACTTCAATTCCAAGATGGTTGGCACAGCAGTTGTCCATTTCATAAACAGTTGATGCAATTGCTGTGACACCAACTATCAACCAATTTTTCTCTACTAAATTAAAGACAAAAGGAAACTATGTAAATAACCACCCAGTATCGAACCCTGAACCTCTGCTTCCTAACATTCAGGTCTTATACCACTACACTACCAGGTAGATCCACCAATTTTCCACAAAATTTAACAATAACACGTAACTTTCTTACATATTAATGATAGAGTTTCCCCAAACAACAAATAAAAGCTAACCGCAAGCAAACCAGTGTGAATGTGAAAAACTTAAAGCATTTGGTGAGTGCATTTTAACTCCATCAACATTTTTTATCCAGTTTCTGCCTTGTCCAGGCCTAAACTAAAGCAGATATAGCATCATCCATTCTGAAAGGCTTGGTTACCAATAATGGCATTGACCGTTTACGAAACGGAAATCAGCATCAGCACACAGACGAGCACATGGGATGATGTGACTTGGTCCCATTCTTCTGTGCTTGAAAAGCAAACATCCCCACTCTGGGACCCAGATTCTTAGTCAAATTCCCGAGGGTGGGGAAGGCAATAGATGTAAAATGCCCCACATATGCCTGTGGTCCCCCACTCGGGCTTAACATTGATAGATGCATAATGTATACCATATTAAGGCATTATGCTCTTTTCTGGATTTTTTGGCAGGAATCTTTCCAGACTTGTTAAATGAGACCCAAGGCCTCCAGCTCAAAGCTCAGGCTTGCAAGTGACAAGCACAACATTCAATGGTATACCACGAAAAAAATGTTCCATTACTACATGTATTTTATACCATGCCTTAGAAAATAAAATGAAAAATCAATGTGAAACACATGCTATACTTAGTGAGAAGGTTACTGTTAAGTAGGTGTAATACTGTATACTAAACGAGAGCTCTCCCACATTCTAATTGAGTGTATTTTCTGTGGCATGGCATAGAGTAAGTATATCACCATAAAGCCACTTTCTGGATGTTCTTAATTCCTCTTCTTCAATCATTGTTTAGCCTAGCAAGCTCTTCACAATGATCTCCAGAGTAACTTGTAACAGCATCCTTTATAAATTCTTGAACCTTAGTTGCTGGTACTGCTTTGCTCAGTCCAGATTGACAGTGTGTCTCTAAGCAGTTATACAATTTCAGCAGCAATAGATTTAACTGCGCCTGACATGGATCAGGCTGTACTGTCCCTGCATTACTTATTTCATCATCCTCCAAGTCATCAATGAAAATGGTGTTAAAGGATTCTTGCACTTTGGCAATAATTAAATTCTCTTCTTGTGTTAAGATGTCCATTAGAATCTGTTTCTGGAGTACAACTCCTACAGCCTTTGCATGACCTTCACAGGCAATGATATAACAGGGGCACCAGAAGTGCCATGGCTGAGTGGACAACATAAGACCATCAATGGTTCACGCCCATAGTGGGGAGACATACCAGAAACAGATCCAGGTATAAATAGTGCAGTTCCCCCAGAATGACCATTGGGAAATCCAAAGCAACCAATTTGCATACCAGTTAAAGTTGACTGTGCATTATCACACAAATGTAGACAATAAACCCCATTTACTGCATGCTGGCAATGAAGAAGTGCCAGATCGCTGGCTGGATCAACATGTGTGACTTCGCACTGAATTCTTTCACCAGTGACATCACTGGAAATATAAATAGGCTTAGGACTGTCATCAGTCGTTTCAGTGTCAATAACATGTTTACTAGTAAGGACAAAATGTTCACTAATGAAAAACCCAGTTCCATGATCAGTCTCGATAAGTTCTTTGACTTCGGCCCTTGCAGACTCAAGTTCAATCCACCGTCTTCGATTATAAATTTGCGAATACACATCACTCCGACACGGCCCTTTTTCGGGGAACAATTTGTCTAAGCGTTTAAGTACGTCATAAATTTCCCTTATGCCACACTTGCGCTTCTCATCCAACAAATAAAGAACATGCTGGTCTCAGTCTCTGTTAGTTCCAGGATAATAATTACAGCGCCGTAAAAGTTTGAAAGCTTGATCCTTCTTGTACAGTCGTAGAGTTGGAGGACCATAAACTGACACCTTCACAGTACTATTCCTTGCTTTCCTCCCTTCGGTTCCTAAATAGACATCAGCATTGGGAGCGTGGTCCATTTTTTATGTCTATGCATGTCATGCAATAAATTGAATTGCATGTGTAGAAACCCTTCCTGTTCCGATAATTCACATTGCCGGGAGCAAGCTGTAGTAGCTCTCGATCACGCATGGTATTTAGTTAATCAACTCATAGTTCCACCCTGGAACAACAGTTATGTCGTTGAACAAGACTGTCCTAAAAACCTGTGAGAAGCAATCGATCTGAGACTTTTGCCACTAAAACCTCTTTGTTTCAACTTATGTGTAAACGACGTGGATGGTGCAAACGGTCGAAAGATTTTAACATCGAGCTACGGGACAGGCACGAGCGTTTCATTACTGGGCCCGAACTGGGCCCCTCGATCAAATTGAAGCCCGCGTTGCTAGTAAACAGCGGATAATTTTGCAGAAGATCTGCTGACCAAAATTGTGTGGGCTTCGAAGGAATGTGTAACATGTGAAATGCGTTCTCTTCGAGTGTGTTGCGTGAGCGTTGTTTATTTTTGTCACCTTTGCGTCCAAGGTTGGGTAAATGGCACTGTTTTCTTCAGGGTAAAACACATTATCGTTTCGGTTTTTGTTTCTGTAGGGTTTTTATCTTACTTTTACCTCCCGAAAGCAAAGTTTTCAATCGGTAAAGTGGCCTTTCAAGCGAGTAGCGACGTGTGTTCGATGAATGTTTTGGTTTAGTGCCGTGAATGATACCTCTACTTCTGATCAGTTGCCACAGGTCGATTTCGTGTTTCAAAGTTTTCTTACTTCATCCAGAGTACATTCGTGGACTTAAAACTTGCTATCCGGCCCTTTAAGTCGAAAGAATGGTTACGAGTGTGGTTTCGTTCGAAGAAAGCTTTAGCCATCTGCATCACTGGATCCACTCAAACTACAGTCCTTGATCTCTTCGACAAAGGATGTTTGCCACCAAGTTCTGTCAGCGGATGAAAGAATACATTTTTGTATGGAGTAAACGCCTATTTAAAACTTCTGTGAATGAAAGCTTATTTTAGTAGCAGGAAAAAGGATGACAGCCATGCGCGAAAGGTGGTCAGGTTTCCGATGTCGACAACAGGCGCTAGTGAAGCCCCCGAATGGTTAATATTATAGCGGAGAATTGAGACAGTTGCCACAGGTGAGTTTTGACATTTCTGGTTTGGTAACTACTCGTATTATTTAAATAAATCAAACTTGAATGAATAGAGGCCCCGTGAGTCCAACTGGGTCCACTTGACGGAAACCGGACAACTCGCCCCCTGGACAACTCGCCCCAGACAACTCGCCCCCGATCTTAAGACAACTCGCCCCCGATCTTCAGACAACTCGCCCCCAATATAAAAACACCTATGTTACTTTGGACAAATTTATCTTTATGCCCATAAAGTAATAATTTCTTGAAAGAAGAAGAAAGTTTGCTTTTTAAAGTACATTAAGAGACCAAGACTTACGTTTGTAGCGATCGATTGTAACGATCGCGTAAACACGTGAACTTGACCATTTCGTAATCCAGCCACAACCTTTGAAGTAATTGTGATGAAACAGTTTTTACTGTTTTTGTTTTATGTGTTGGAGTAGTGCGCTGTGAAAGAACGAACATCAAATAACAAAAAAAAAAGATCGCAGACGTAAACATAGCCGCCATATTGAATCTGCAATATTTGAGCCCAGGGAATATCAACCCAGGCCTGCCGGGTAGAAAACGCGCATATCAATTCATTTCGCCCCCAGTCACTTCAAAAGTTACTTCGCTTTATACAGAATCGTAATTGAAAAAACTCTACGCACGTGTTTAATAAACTACCCTCAAAACGGTTTTTAAAGAGTCTCAAAGTATTTGATTTATTGTTCGTGTAGTTGCACAAAACTGTATTGTTGTTTTCTTGCCACACGCACCGGCGCGTAATGTGCGAACTTATGCTAATTCAAGGTGAGACTTTTTTTTCGGCATAACGCGCCGCCCTTTCAAAGACTTGTTAATTTTAAAATTCCGAATAACCTCAACGTATATGTGTTTTCCAACTCCAAAATCAAAACAGAAAGTTTACTGCAATATTTCAGTAATTTCTTACATGAAGCGAGGTGGCTGGGAGCGAAATTACCATGGGACGAAATAACTGTAATTCGTTAACACCTCTAAAGTGAACAAGTGTTATGAATATTTAGAGAAAACATAGTTAATTATGGACAAAACATATCCTACCTCTCAGAAAAGATGTGCGCACTCTATTGTGATTAATAAGTTAGCACCTATTCAAGTGAATGAATGAATAAACAGAACTCACGTTTAAGATTATTTGTCTATAAAAAGAACTGAAAGGGCTAACAAGACAGTTCCAAGACAGTCATTCGATCATTGATCACCAACCGAGAATCATCTCAGAACTACAACACGCGAACAACTAGAATGGCTTCCGTAAGCGACAATTGTATCAGATGTAAAGAACCTGTGAGAGAACGGCAGCAAGGTGTTCAGTGCGATGGTTGCCTGAAATGGAATCATAGGACCTGTGACACTGGTAAGTGGCATCTAACATCGAAGTTTCAAGTTAAAATTAATTGGTTGTTTTGACGTCAGCCAAAGATGATCAGTGTGCATGCGATAAAATGTTCTAAACTATAAACTGTGCTGAACAAGTACTTTCGTGCGAATTGTGCACAAATTCTCAAGTAATTTGTCAGGCTCTATAAGAGTAAACACACTTAGTAATCCAATCATAGTAAGGCAGTTGCTCATCTTACAATATTTTTCTCACAGGTATTTCTCAACAAGAATATTGTGTTGCTGTGAGGGCAGGTGCTGATATCGTTTGGTTTTGTCCGTCCTGTGGCCCAGAGTGTCCCATCGCAGAAAGCACCAGAGTCTCAGAGACATAAACGGACATCTTAGAATCTGAAGAATTTAACCCTCCAGTGAGAGATGAGTCAGCCGACTTATTCACAGATCAGTCTACCAACCCTTCTGTGAGAGATGAGTCAGCCGACTTATTCTCAAATCAGTCCGCCAACCCTTCAGTGAGCGATCAATCAGCCGGCGTATTCGCAGATCAGTCCACAGTTTATGATCCCTCGGCGCAGCGACATCCAGTCATTGAAGAATCGTCCATCGAGGAGCCTGTGCAAGTACCAGTGGAACCAGTCAACCAAACGCTTGTCTTTGAAATTGTGGAGGGTGGTAGTGAAAGGGGGAAACGAAAACTTATTGACAGCTGTGGATATAGCTACAACGTGAAAAGGCAGCGCGTCAGTGCCACAGATTGGCAATGCACCGTACGAAAAATGGTGAGAATTTTATGTTTTGGCCATTTGAACCAGAGCCCAGAGAATGTAACGTTCGGAGTTTGCGAGTTAGCAATACTGTGAATAATGATCATTCAAGTACCCTTGACTATTTTACCGCAGAAACGGTTGCAAACATTTTAATTACTGATTTAAACTTAATTTGCGACACTGTCAATACTGATCATGATCTTCTCTTACTGTTTTCAGGGTAACCGCTGCAAAGCTACAGTGATTCAAAGATCTCAGAATGTGTTCGAATTTGGCAAGAACGAACATAACCATGCGGCTGCAGTAGGAGCAGCGGTTGCTGCTAAGATCAAATCAATAATAAAAGAGGAAGCATCGAAGGACGTTTTCAGGCCCGCTTCCGCGGTGGTAAACGATATCCTTCTTAGCGAATTAACCGACGCCCCTTGCCTTAGCTTGCCACGTGTAGACAGCCTACAGCGAACAGCCAACCGATTCCGTGAACAGTTGCGTCCACAAGATCCTAAAGACTTGGAGTTTGAATTGGAGAGGGAGCACATCCCTGATAACTTCTTTCGCAAAGATGTTAAGGTAAGATAATCGAAAATTAACATGCATCACAACTTTTTTTGCAAAGAAAAGACTAACAAGATCCAGTGAAAATAAACAGGTTTATTATATCTCTAAGTTAGTACGCGCGCTGTGATTGGTCAATTTAGCGGGCCGTACTCTCCCGCACGGCCCGCTAAAATTCAAAGTTGTTCAGGTTTGTGTTGCCAAACTGTTGCGTGATTTATCAAGTAAAGGTTTAAGACGAAATCCGATAGAAGATGGAGCAATTTCAGGTTTTAGTGGACAAAAATCTGTACCAGAGTGATTTTAAATATTTTACAGTCATTTTTACATTTTTTTAAAGCTAAATACATAAATAATTGCCTGGAATAACACCGAAAAATAATTTTCCACGGGAACGAGAAAAAATAAATTTCAAAGTTCAGTGATTTTGTGGAAACACAGGCAAAATTCCATCATCAGTTTCATTTCACCAAAACTTTTAAGCGTTTCATACGAAGTTCAACATTCGTTTTCGACGTTTGGTGTTGCTAGAAATGAATTGTTTTGAGAAGATAATTAAAAGAGCCCTATATAAGTTTGCAATACAATGTAAATAATCTTGGTTCAAAATTTTTGTCCACTTGTTACTCCAACGTCTGGCGGATTCCGTCTTAAAACTTTCTTTTACTCTAAATTGTGTGCAAAAGCGTAGTAACGACTTAAAAACGATTTCAAATTGACTCGTTTTGCTTTCGACCCGCTTCTCTGGTCTCTGTGTATTGTGTATTTTCAGGCGTGAAACATGTGTGCTTTAAGGGGCTGAAAAATTCGCTTTGTGTTTCAGGTACTTGGACGCCGTCATTTGATATTCGCATCAGACCAGCAGTTGCAAGTTCTAAGTAAATCGAAGAGATGGTATGTGGATGCAACGTTTAAACTTTGTCGTCACCCGTTTTCACAGTTGTGGACCGTGAACGCCTTTGTTAAAAACGGTGACCACGTGAAACAAGTGCCTCTCGTTTTCGTTATCATGTCGGGAAAGAAGAAGCGAGACTACAAATCAGTCCTGGAGGCACTTTTGTCAATCCTGCCTAACCAGCCAAGAGTGAAGAAGGTAACCCTAGACTTTGAAAAGGCGATGTGGAGTGCAGTCCGTCAGGTCCTGCCGGACACTGAGCTGATGGGGTGCTCCTTCCATTGGACACAGGCCCTGTGGAGGAAGGTTAGTACAATGATCGATTAAAATATATCGGAAAGTTAATACAAGAATTTAATGTGTTTCCTTACAACTGTATGGTGCATACCTGCTGGGTATGTTTATGGCGTTATTTAGAAACATGGCCTATCTGCTTTCACATCGTCGTCGTGTCGTCTTTTTATTGCATTTTTTCAATGGCTTATGCATGACTATAAATTGTGCTACGCCCTTGCTGTTGCCTTTATGTGTTCCAATGCAGTATATCTAACATACTCTCCATTTCTACTAGGTACAAGAGCTTGGACTTCAGGAAGCCTACACGCAAGACCGTGGCACTCACGAGTACCTCAGAAAGCTGTTGGCTCTTCCATTCTTACCGGCAGAGAAGATCCAGAGAATATTCAATCGGCTAAAACAACAAGCAACGACAGAAGGTTTGAAGAAATTCGCCAGCTATGTAGCAGACAACTGGGTTACCAGTGATACTTTCCCACCGGCCACCTGGAGCGTGTACAAGGAAGCAGTAAGAACCAACAATGACCTCGAAGGGTGGCATAACGGCCTGAATCGACGTGCCAAGGGAAAGTCCAACCTGCCACTGTATGTCCTAATACAACTCCTGCACAAGGAGGCAGCTCTGGTGTCGCTTCAGATCAGACTCGTGTCGGAGAGAAGGCTGCGAAGACACCAACGCACAACGTACAAGAACATGCAGAAGAGGCTTTTTAGCTTATGGAAGCAGTACGAAGAAGGTGAAAAGAACTTGAAACAACTACTTGAAGCCTGTTCGCATTTAGTGAATCCGTTTTAAATTAACAATCAGTATTAAGTACTTAGTATTTTGAGAATCAGTGGTCACAAGATATCAAGTTAATTTTGCACTTTATTAAAAGTTACTACCGGTATTATCAATGCATAAGTCGATTTAGTGTTTTGAGAATCCATTGAGAAGCCAACTTCATGGCCTAGTCTGTAGTAATTATTGTAGCATAAGGAATTGAAGACAAAAAATTATTGAGATATCAAGTTAAGTTTGCATGTGATTTTATAGTATTATCAACGCTTGAGTAACCATTGTAACTTGACCAAGACTGTAATAATTATTGTAACATAAGGAATAATCGAGATATCAAGTTAACTTTACATGCAATTTGGTATTATTCAAACACGTACATTAAGTTAAGCAATTTGTCCTTGTATATTTGTGTTTATGAATAAATCTTATGTAAACGAATTCTCATAATTCTTATTTATCTAATGAGTATATTTCCAGCATAAAGAAGAAATATTCATTGTTGCATCATAACACGCTTGAACACGTGCTATAACCAAGATGGCGACCTCTATTTACATATCCGAATACAGGGCCACTTTCTGCACTTTTATCCATCGCCCAAACGAGCCGGCTTGTTTGGCTCGGCTACTCTTTGGTTATCAACAATCGCAGGTCATGGTATTTTCATTATGCTCGATTGATTCAAAATAAGATGTTCAGAAATTGTGCTCTTGTTTCCGGTAAATAAATGAACCCAAGATTATGTTCCGCGTTCTTTTATCCACTATCGAACCAAACGAGCCGCTAAGTATAAGAACCCAAGACTTCATACAAATTATTCTTCGTTCTTTTATCCACTGCCGAGCCAAACGAGCCGCTAACCAAAATTGTTTTGATTGTGGCCCTGCATTATGTAGTTGCTCCTGGTTGGATTACGAAATGGTGTTTACGCGATCGTTACAATCGATCGCTACAAACGTAAGTCTTGGTCTCTTAATGTA
>JAHPZR010017689.1:35000-82500 GCA_019787425.1 Platygyra sinensis
CTAATGAAACCCCATATAACCCCATTTATCATCAAACTGGTGACATGATCAATGATTCATAAGTTTGAAATTTCCACATTTTAACAGCAAAGTCAAGAAAATTTTGTTCTTGAATCATAGAATGTTTGCTGACCACTTACCACACATAATGCCAAAAATGAACATTTTAATGTAACTTGTAGACCAAACATCTAGATGCAAACAACTGTGTAGAAAGTTATAACCTTATGGAAACTGAGTTACAAGCTGAGTAGGGAACTTCACTTACGGCATCACATTTACAAATTCTCCAGAGTTGCACAAGTCTGCTAAACTGACGGAACAAACCTTTGAGAGCAACTATAACCACGGCAGCAAGTATAGCCTGACAAAAGTATCAAAAGAAACTTGCAATTTAGTTATCTGTATTATAGCTACAGCTGTACAATAGTTATACACACTGAAATCAAGCATTCCAAGCATCTGTTTGAGAAAGGCGGTGGATGATAAGACTTTGCAAGAACATGAGACTAGCAGTTTTCTTTGGGAGCCAGAGACATTTTGACTTTTTAAAATTGCAAGACTGATATCTTGCATGTGCTAGATGTTCAGAATCTAAGGAATTCAGATGTCATTAATAAAATCATTAATAAAAACAAACAAACTACAACTTTGAGCCCATCTCTTGCTAAGAATCAACATTCTAAGAAAGCTTTTAAAAAAATGAGACCAGGTCAGTTGCACATAACTGTTATAAAAGAGACCATGGGAGTCATGAAACATAGATTTTATAATTCCCATGGTTTTTAATTAAAGGACCATTTGCCTGCCAAGCTCAACCCCCCCCCCCCCCCTCCCCCCAACATCCCAAACCTTAATAGCACATCATGAGAGTACAGTACTAAGTACTCACCTTAGGCAAATGGAAGAAAAGAGGAGCAATAAACAACAGCACCAGGATAATAATTAAAACAACAGGTATACTACAGAGCTGCCAAAAAAGAGAATGTACAAAAAAAATGCATTATGAACATGCTATGAAGCTCAAACTCAAAATACTGCTATCCTCCTTCAGAACGTCTTCTTTTCAAATGGGAAATCTCAAACTCAGGCGACTGTGCGCTTCATGACTTCAAACACAAAGGCTTGGCGAAGATAACTACATTTGTACAGTTTAATGATACAGCAGTTTCTAATGTGTTAGCTGTGCCTTAGCAACCAATCAAATTACTTTTACATAAATTGACCGATTGAATCAGCTGTGTCGCATCTAGGAGTCGTACTCAAGGCCAAACTGATTGGCCTCTGAATTAACATTGCTTATACTCTGTCAGGAGAAAACAGCCAAACCACAAAAAGGAAAAAAAATTGAAGTCAGTTGAATGAGTGTTAATTTATTAGAGACCACTAAAAGTGGACATTTTTCCATAGGTGAATAAAGAAATTCAATATTTGCTTGCTTGGAAGCAAAATGATTGAAAACGTGGAGCTGCTTACCTGTGTTCTTGCAATACTTTCTTGAATTACAGATCTAGAGAGTGAACCACTCACAGGAAAACAAGAAAAGAATGATCCAAAGATGTTTGCTGATCCACAGGCAATAAGCTCCTATGAACATAAAAACCGTGTACATGTACATGTACAGTAGATGCTTGGTCAGAAAATATTGCAAACTACACAATAAAATTTGATAAGATAAACGATAGACTGAGTAGATTCATCGTGTCTTTAAATTTTGACAACAAATGAACGAAAACAAGATTTTAAATGGCAGTTATATTTCGGTATAAACTATACCATCATCAGACTAAAAATGTATACAAAATTAGCAGCTTAAATAGAAGGTACCAGTATACTCAAGAGAATAAGCAAAGTTCCCTGCTGGATTTTAATCCATTGTTAAGAGATGGCGATTGTCGTTTGATGTGGAAGGCCTCTTTGTATAATAGCAGGTTCCAATTATCGTCAAAATCTAACACCCTTGTGTTATTCTGAACTACATTGATTACGTAATCCTTGTTGCTAGAAATAGTTGGTGCGGTGATGTTATTTAGAGTGTCGGGTAGATTTAATAAATTATGGATAAAGGCTAAATGTTCGCACGTGCGTAGATGTTTGTAAATCGCACTCTCTTTATCAGTTACAGCGTGTTCACGTGTTCGGGTGAGAAGGGTTCTGTCAGTTTTGCCAATGTATGATGACTGGCAGCCAGGACAACTGAATTTGTAGACGACGTGTGATTTGTTTAAAAGTGGCACTTTATCTTTGTTGTTGGTGTAGAAGCACAATTTTGTGGTTTTCTCACAAATTCTGATCTGGGTGTTAGGGTTTTTTAAATGTCTCCGCAGCTTTCGTTTAAAGGAACGAAGAAGTTGTGACGTTTTCTCGCCAATGTAGGGAATAGAAAGCCAGATAGTGACGGGCTCATCTTTATCTTTGGAGTTGTTGGCTGTTGTCTGATTCTTGTTAAGGGCGTTGGATGAGAAGCGGCGAATGAGCGCATGAGAAATACGTGACGGAAAGCCATTCCAGGAGGTGATCTTTTTTAGAGTTTTTAGTTCAAACTTAACCATATTGGGTGAGCAGATTCTATGAATGCGGTCGACTAGTGCTCTGATCCAAGAAATTTTGTGACGCCAAGGAACGAAGCTGTCAAAGTTGGTGTATTGACCAGAGAAGGTGTCTTTACGGTAGATTCCAATGCCATTGGGTGAAATGTTAATATCCAGGAAATGCGGGGTGGTGTTTTCAAACAAGTCATAAGTGAAGCGTATGTTCTTGTCAAACTTATGAAAGTAGTCTAAGATAAGATTGATCGTGTCAGGTTTAATTAGGAGTAGCGTGTCGTCAACATATCTACAGTAGAAAGTTATCAATTTACGGTCGATGAGAGGTTTGACGACTGTTTGTTCAAACTCTGTCATAATAATGTTAGCCAATACTGGACCTAGAGAGCCACCCATGCTGACTCCATCAGTTTGTTCGAATAATTTGTTGTTACATGAGAAAACAGTTTTGGTACAAGTATCAAGAATTAGCTTACGAAGAGTAGACTTCTTGAGGTTTGTGTCGATCAGTTTGTTGTTAAAGATTCTGTCCAAAATAATATTAAGAGTCCGTTGGAGAGGAACATTTGTGAAAAGTGATTCCACATCGAGGGAGACAAACTTGTAGCCTTGAGTAAACAGATCTGGAGGTATTGATTTGATCCGATTGGCTGCGTCAAAAGTATCCTTTAAAGTGAATTCGTTCTGGGTGAGTGGCTGCAAGAGTTCACTAATGTATTTACCAACAGAGTAGTGTGTAGTGCCCGTGGTGTCAATTATAGGGCGGAACTTGGGTAAGCGGTCGAACGGTTTGTGGATCTTGGGAAGACCATGAGCACGGGCGGGTCTAGCATTCCGTGGGCGAATTTTCTTGTACGTGTCTTTGTCCAGCTCGCCACGTTTAACGAGGGAGCGGAGATATCGTTGGATGGCAGTAAGGCGGCGATGGGTTGGATCATTGTTGATGGTTTTGAACTTTCTACGATCGGAGAACAAACTGTTCATTGATTTCATATAGTCCTCTTTGGGGATCAGGACTACACCTCCTTTATCTGGTTTCAAAATAGCAATGGTGGTTTGTAGCTTCTTGATGATTTTTATGTGCTTGTTGTCTTGGGATATACGCTTGTGATCAAAATCTAAGATGTTGAAGGTCAAGGCACGGATGGCGTTTTTAGCGCGTTCTCAAGAAGTCTACTCTTCGTAAGCTAATTCTTGATACTTGTACCAAAACTGTTTTCTCATGTAACAACAAATTATTCGAACAAACTGATGGAGTCAGCATGGGTGGCTCTCTAGGTCCAGTATTGGCTAACATTATTATGACAGAGTTTGAACAAACAGTCGTCAAACCTCTCATCGACCGTAAATTGATAACTTTCTACTGTAGATATGTTGACGACACGCTACTCCTAATTAAACCTGACACGATCAATCTTATCTTAGACTACTTTCATAAGTTTGACAAGAACATACGCTTCACTTATGACTTGTTTGAAAACACCACCCCGCATTTCCTGGATATTAACATTTCACCTAATGGCATTGGAATCTACCGTAAAGACACCTTCTCTGGTCAATACACCAACTTTGACAGCTTCGTTCCTTGGCGTCACAAAATTTCTTGGATCAGAGCACTAGTCGACCGCATTCATAGAATCTGCTCACCCAATATGGTTAAGTTTGAACTAAAAACTCTAAAAAAGATCACCTCCTGGAATGGCTTTCTGTCACATATTTCTCATGCGCTCATTCGCCGCTTCTCATCCAACGCCCTTAACAAGAATCAGACAACAGCCAACAACTCCAAAGATAAAGATGAGCCCGTCACTATCTGGCTTTCTATTCCCTACATTGGCGAGAAAACGTCACAACTTCTTCGTTCCTTTAAACGAAAGCTGCGGAGACATTTAAAAAACCCTAACACCCAGATCAGAATTTGTGAGAAAACCACAAAATTGTGCTTCTACACCAACAACAAAGATAAAGTGCCACTTTTAAACAAATCACACGTCGTCTACAAATTCAGTTGTCCTGGCTGCCAGTCATCATACATTGGCAAAACTGACAGAACCCTTCTCACCCGAACACGTGAACACGCTGTAACTGATAAAGAGAGTGCGATTTACAAACATCTACGCACGTGCGAACATTTAGCCTTTATCCATAATTTATTAAATCTACCCGACACTCTAAATAACATCACCGCACCAACTATTTCTAGCAACAAGGATTACGTAATCAATGTAGTTCAGAATAACACAAGGTTGTTAGATTTTGACGATAATTGGAACCTGCTATTATACAAAGAGGCCTTCCACATCAAACGACAATCGCCATCTCTTAACAATGGATTAAAATCCAGCAGGGAACTTTGCTTATTCTCTTGAGTATACTGGTACCTTCTATTTAAGCTGCTAATTTTGTATACATTTTTAGTCTGATGATGGTATAGTTTATACCGAAATATAACTGCCATTTAAAATCTTGTTTTCGTTCATTTGTTGTCAAAATTTAAAGACACGATGAATCTACTCGGTCTATCGTTTATCTTATATGTCCTGAAATTATCGTCAGGTTCTGGCTTTTAAAATTTGATAAAATTCCCTTCTATGTTGCAAACATAGCTGAAGAAGAATTCTGCACTCTAGGGTAATGTACATGCAGGTTCTAGCTCTGCCATATATCACATTGTTGTGTCCTACTTAGCCAAAAATTCCAGTCATACACAGGGGGGGGGGGGGCTAAAATGCATTGATCGTGCAAAAAACACACTGGAGTATGCGGAAATTCCAACAGTTAACAAAACCGATAACAAAGCCTTTGTAATGAACCAAACTGACAAATGAAAAGCACTTCAAAGCCTTACCCGCAGTTTTTAAACCTTAAAGTGCACCTAACCCCAAAAACTTTTTGCCGCTAAATCGAATCTACTTTTTATTTGAAGCATTTGGGCACAAATATTTTTGAATTTGCCTGAATCCTCGATTTTCTATGCCCTCTCTAAGTCTCGCTTGAAGTGTTGCATGACCGAGTTTTAGGGAGTCTGGGGCGGCAGTTGCTGATGACGTCTACCCAGGAACCAAACACAATGGTGCCTCAGTCAGCTCTCTGTATTTGCTCGAAAAAATGGAAAGCAAAATTCATCGTTACAATATATTTTGCGACTAAAACATCCAAGTTTTGTTTAAGAACCATTTCTTTTTCATCATTGGAGTCAGAGTTAAGTTTCAATTCGAAAGACTCTGAAATAAACTTCAATCAAGCACGTTCGACAACTGTGAAATAACTGGTCACTACGCACCTCTCCTTTTTTTCTCCATTATATAAAACTATGTTCTCTTTATTTTCTCCTTTCTATTTTTATTTTAGCTGTAGTTAATGATATAAATAGTGCAAAATAAAGAATCTTGAATCTTGAATCTTCCAGCTTTGAGAGCACTTTGCAATATTGCAAGCGACGACAGGGAAGACCTCTTTGTGGACGAGCTGCTTGTATATTTGGAATGGAAAGCTAGATATGAAGTGGAGGAGGAGGAAAACGAAAAGCAGGAAAGAAACTCAAGGACTGCTTTGGATGGTAAATTCGTTACCTAAACACAAGGCTCCCACAAGTGTTTAAAGCCCGTCTACAGTTATCGTTAGGGAGAATGTATTTTGTCAAGGTATGGTTGTTCAATTAAATCCAGTTTGTTATTTACTTTCCGGAATGCTTCATGTTTATAAGAGCGAAGTACGTGTTGCAGTTTTTGAGACGTGATGACCTCCAAAACACTGGCATCATTCCGCAATTGAAAATTGTAAAATTGTTTGGACCTTCATTTTTGAAGCTGTGGGAAGGAAAGCAGAAGGTAGCATTTTATACAATTACTGATTTCACATTGTTATACGTTTTTTTTCTCAATGCTTGCAGTGAAATTCGTCAGATAAGCGAACAGGATGTTCTCCCTAAGCGGTCAGCAGACAAGTACCGGTAATATTATGCAGTCATATTTTCAACACTACTGCACAGAATTTTGTCAAACTGCTGTCTTCCAAACCTTCGAAAAACTTTGTGAGTCTAACATTTTTGTTATCATGTAATGTTAAAGGATTAGTCTTCAACTTTTATCTGAATCAAAAGAGAAATAAGTGTTGGTCGGCGGCATATAGTTGCGACTTGTTTACATATCAGTAAGCTTGTATATCAGTCGTAATGCTTTGTAATTTATCGCACAACTTTGCTGGATATGTTATAAATACTGTGGGATTGGAAGATATAGGTTGTCTTTAGTATCTCTACAAATTGCTGGTTGGTTTTCAGCAGAAAATTTTGAAAATAGCCTTTGAAAGTTTGTGAAACAAATTCGACTAAGAGCTCTTCCATGGTTCTCACAGTCAGTTCGCTTGTTCGATAATTCCACAAAATCAACCATCATTTACGTTTTTATTGTACTATTGACCGATCATCACTATTAAATTGTATAGTTTATCTTTCTTTAAATCTGGGATATTGCTGCAACAGCCGATAGCAACTCTGGAAGGCGTTTCTGTGCACTTTTCAAATTTATATGTTTTGCATCATCCTCAAGGAAATGAGAGGATGGGAGATATTGGATCTTCCTGGGTAGACGTCACAACAGCTGCTGGACCCATTCCCCTCCCCTTCGAAAAACTTTGTGAGTCTAACATTTTTGTTATCATGTAATGTTAAAGGATTAGTCTTCAACTTTTATCTGAATCAAAAGAGAAATAAGTGTTGGTCGGCGGCATATAGTTGCGACTTGTTTACATATCAGTAAGCTTGTATATCAGTCGTAATGCTTTGTAATTTATCGCACAACTTTGCTGGATATGTTATAAATACTGTGGGATTGGAAGATATAGGTTGTCTTTAGTATCTCTACAAATTGCTGGTTGGTTTTCAGCAGAAAATTTTGAAAATAGCCTTTGAAAGTTTGTGAAACAAATTCGACTAAGAGCTCTTCCATGGTTCTCACAGTCAGTTCGCTTGTTCGATAATTCCACAAAATCAACCATCATTTACGTTTTTATTGTACTATTGACCAATCATCACTATTAAATTGTATAGTTTATCTTTCTTTAAATCTGGGATATTGCTGCAACAGCCGATAGCAACTCTGGAAGGCGTTTCTGTGCACTTTTCAAATTTATATGTTTTGCATCATCCTCAAGGAAATGAGAGGATGGGAGATATTGGATCTTCCTGGGTAGACGTCACAACAGCTGCTGGACCCATTCCCCTCAGACTTGGTCATGCAACAAAATGGCAGTGTTTTGGAGCTATTTTTGAGATTTCATTGGGGCACCTTGACAACAGCTGGATCTGTTTCTAGTATTTGTTGGCACATATTTCTTCATTTAACACAGGTTTTCAGTAGAAGTTTTTGTGAAGAATTTGTTGATGTGTCATTGGAATATCCGTAACTGTTTTAGGAGAAAAACTACATGTACTTCTTGAAAACCAAGAAATCTTTTTGGAATTTTTACTTGTGGAAATTTTGGTAGCAGCTGCTTTATCACTAATTTGAAACACTTTTCCTGTTTTATACAGAAAAAACTCTATTTGCTGTACATGTCCATGTATGTGGAGGATGTGGATGTTAGCAAATTTTGCAGATGTGCACCACCACATCCTGTCAGATGCACCAAGTTTTAGCAAGTCATACACATACTTACAGTATACTGATAAAACTTTCTCTAATTCACACCTGATTTGAATCAATGACATAATTGTTCCTCGTTGCAAATGTCTTGGCCAAAGATACATTAGTGGCAAATATAACAACAGCAATCACAAGTGCATCTGGAACCATGCTTCCCATCAGCACAAAAGATGGAGCAGATGGTACCCGCAACCTACATTGGAAAAAGTGACAGAAAATAATGTATCTAGTTTAATTCAACTGTCAAAACATAAGCTCAGCAACTGAAAGCACTTGGTTCAAACTTGTTTTTGAGACAATACCAAGAAAGCAAACTAAATCTGAATTTGCTAAGAGTAGATGACCGAACTAAGTCTTTATTATTATCACTTTGTCAGGCATTGTGGCGCATTTTATAGGCTAAAATAGAGAATTTGGCAGGCTAAAATGTGAAAAACAACAAAGAAAATCCACATTCTCAGTCTTCTCAGCTAGAGGAAGAAGATCTACAAAAGTTTGAGGCTGATTCCATGCCAGTAAACACCAAAAAACCGTGTGTACATGTAGCAGCTCCATGGCTGGTGGCGAAGTGCATGCAAGTTTTGCGGCTTCAAGCTAAATGCACTCGGGCTAAAATGAGTCTGAGTTGGGCCCAAAACATATTATGCCTGTGAACATAAGCTCTATTATATTCTTACCCTTTAGGAATGTCACCTAGAACTGCCACTTGGAATTTTTTGTTTAAGCCAACAAGATATGACACCACTGTTCCAAGAACAACCTGAAATTAACACACAAAACATTTTGCTAGAATTTAGTATGTACTATAAAAATGGTCATTGATAGCACAAGGGTTGTAACAAAATAAAAAAATATATTATTTTTAAAACCAGAAAGAAATAACAACCCTCATGAATTCAAAGGTCTTCACTTACAACTATTAATTCTGCAGGTAAAGGGAATTTTATTTTGTGCTTCAGCTTCTCACTAACAAATTTGAGTGCAATCAGAAGGAGGATACAGATGGCTCCAGTTATGATTGCTCCAGGTACAGACACAGTTATATTCTTGAAAATAAATATATATGTCTGCAAAAAAAAAGAACATTTTAGAAGAAAAATAAATCATGTTAGTGGCAGTAATATTGCTACGAGGTTGTTAGAACTTCACTGCAAATTAAACAATTTAAAACTGTCAGTGTCAAACCTTGACTACAGCAAAAGCTCCTGCATATCGAGGAACATTCAAACCAAGAATGTGTTTGACTTGGCTAGTGAAGACTAAAATTGCAGCACCAGTGGTAAAACCGCTGATGATTGGATCTGATAAGTACACAGCCACAAAACCAAGCTTCAGAAGGCCCATCACAAACTGCAGGAAAGGAATTTGTTATTATCATGATAAATCCTTCACCAGCAAATCAATGCTCCAATGTTTACTTCTTCTTCAATTAATTATTATAATGTGAAAAACAACATTTGTACATAGCTGAAAATGTTGATAATTCAGTTTGAAATTAAATTGCTAAACCAAGGTGAAAAAAAATTGTTTACAGGTAGGGTGATTCCACATGCGTCACTTGTGGAAAAGCTGAAGCTGGTATAAAATACATGGAATTACAGTGTACATTACTAATTTCTGATTATAACATTTCTATTGCACTAAAATAAAAGCTGACAAACCCTGCTTAACATAGATCTTAAAAGACACCACAAGGCTATCATCTATGGAAAGAGATGATTATAACTTATAATAAGTGACCCAACCTGAAAAAGACCAACAAGCATTGAAAGTGCCACAGCCACTTCTAATTTCTTTTCATCCAACAACTCTTGCTCGCTTGGAAAACTGCTATTTGACTCCTGTTTATATATTGACAGCCGCAGGGCGTCACCCACTGAACTTCCACCAGGTTGATTAGTGGGACTCAGTGTAGAAGAAGTTGGGGAGATAGAAGTTTCTACTTCTCTCTCTACTACATGGCCAACCATAAGGCAAACTACTGCAAAGGTTCCTGTGAAATAGAGTTTTCTATTAAAACTAGCTGGTGAATACATGCATGTAAAGCTAAAAAACGGATAATTTTCAAAACTCATTTCAGACAACCTTACATGACCAATTTCCAAGCAAATCCATCAACTTATTTTAAATCAACTTTTTTAATTAATTAATTAATAATTAATTAATGACTTATTTTTAAGAGAAAATATGTTCATCTAATAAGGTAAATTGCAAATAGTCCTGAAAACAATAAATATAAGTGCAGTTACATGTAAATAGTTAATATAAGTAATTTAATAATGAGAAATTACATATGTATAATTTACATAGCATAGAAACTGCAATGGGTGACAAAAGTAGTTGAGATGCTTTTAGAAAATTGATGCTTTTCGGTAATGAAGCACTTGTTCTATTTTTAATTCCATCTACTGTTAATTCTCCGATACCCTAGCCCCCCAGTGCAATGTTGTGTAGGCACTGTGGTCTGTGCTGTCTAAGAAAAAGTAAAATCAACAATGTCGGGGGAGATAGGGGGAAAATGTTTGCAAGTGTCTCCCACTGTACATAGAATTACTGTACATATCAACCCTGAAGCAATAAGAACGTCATGCAACATTACACAAAGTGCTAAATCTGTTTGACTCAGGAAACTGCATTTGCTATACAGTTAGTAGATGGTTTGGAGTATCCTATCAGTACATGTACTGTAGTTCATTTTGTGTGATTGTTCGGGAAGTTCTGAAAAGAACTGTTGTTGGTGACTGTTGCCTGACTGTTGCCTAACAGTCACCAACAACAGTACTGTTCTTTTCAGAACTATACAGTCACCAACAATGGTTCTTTTCAGAACTACACTCACCCGGACGATCACACAATATGAACTATTGCTATAAGTGTACCCTGTACACTCACATTTCACAAATTATACAGGCTTCGTCTCTAACGTTGAGTTCAAAGTAATCACAAGTTCACAAGTAATTGTATGGAGACCAAAAAAGCAAGAGCATGCATCTACAAAATCTAGACTGATACAGATGTTGAGCGACTGACGAACAGCTGAGTTTTAAATAGCAGGGCTCAAAGGTACATGTACTTGAATACCATCTTGCCTTTACATGGACACAATGCAAAGATTTAGCTTGCTCTGCTTACCTTAGTGTACTACTGCCTAACAATCATAATTTAGTGGACAGACAACTAATGCCTAGGCCATGCACCTTGGCTTGAGCAAGAGCTGGGCATCAACACTAACTTCCCCAGCAATAATTTATCTTTCATCACATTATAAATGTTGTTATCCAGTATTGTCAAATGTTAGCTAGCCAGAAGAAAAAAAATCACTATCTACTCATTTGATGCCTTACAAAAAGACAGCAAAATCAGCCACATACCCCAACTACTTCATCTTCTTTTCGCAACAGTATAGTCCTTCTTATCTAAACAACCAGACCTGTAGGAATTTCTTTTTAGCAAGGTTATAGGATAATCGTGTTTAATAATTTACCAAGTGATAAGTGTCTGGATGTTCCCATTGCCATGTAAACAAGGATTGGCACAAAAGCGGTATAAAGTCCAGTAACAGCAGGCAATGATGCAAGCATCGCATATGCCAGACCTGAAAAAACAAAAAAACATCTGCTGATGGCATTTGGATTGTATACCTAATTGTCCAGCTGTAATGGAACATCAGGTGGGTTCAATAAGACAGTGGTTCACATACAGAATTTGCTAAACTTAATTTGGACACAACTCTGATGATATCAGATCAATGACCTGACAATCACAGGGCAATGCAAGCCTTCTAATAGGAAAATATTACTTTATTACATGTACATGTATGTTGGTTGGCACCAAGGAGTCTAGCAGATTCTTACAGAAAACATCCATACCCCTAGCTTCCACAGAGGAGGTTTTTGGTTTCAACCCTCCCATGCCTCATCACTCTGGAATTTCTAGTTGTTTTCTTTATAAAATTTTGGCTTTTGAGATCCACTCCTCCCCTTGGGATTTCTCAAACAAACCTCCTTGGGGTGGATATAGGAATCGTCTGGAACCATCACTCAATTATTGAGTGATCATGGTTGCGGTGCTACATGAATTTGGGCTCATTGTGCCAGGATCTTACATAACATATCTTAGTGCGCAGATTCTCCACCTACATGCATGGGTAGTACTCCCTAGAAACTGTTGTAAGAGTAACCCCTAAAAGTTGGGACACCCAAGGTGACAAGCTGCTGTGACAGGCATCTGCAGCAAACCACTCTGGGTGTATAATTTGCTTCTAAATCAAGTCCTTGCAATTCACTTTCTTGTTCAATCATATGCACAGATTAAAGCAGTTTGAATTTGAAGTGCAACTTGTTGTGGGGAAAATAATTCTGTTTCATAAACACAACCTACTCATCAAATAAAGTATGTATGTATGTATGTATATCCCTGTCACACTGAGCTGATGGTCATGGAAGCTTTTCCCCCACTTGGGAGACAGTGAGTGTCCTGACCTTAAAGGTCGCACACACGATGGGACTAGTCCCTGCAACAAGTCGCAGGGACTGGTCGCATCATGTGAACTGCTTCAAAATCTAGTTGCAGGGACCAATTTTAGTCCCTGTGACTAGTCCCAAGAATTCAAACCAGTTTGAATTCATGGGACTAGTCGCAGGGACCAAATTTTGGTCCCTGCGACTAGATTTTGTGGCAAAAATGGCCAGTTCACACGATGCGACTAGTCCCTGCGACTTGTTGCAGGGATTAGTCACAGGGACTAGTCCCATCGTGTGTGCGGACCTTAAGAGCTCACCATTTGTCAGAAGGAACTGTATTGGATTAAAACCACTGAATGATGGTTAGGGTTTTCCGAAAATCTGCAACAATTAAAAGAACAGCTGGCTTTTGCCACTTATAATTCAGTTTTTAGCATTGATGAAGGATTGGAAACTCGAGAAATGAGCAGATGGTAAAGGAAATTTCTGAAAAACCCTTCAAAAACTGACTAGTGAGACAATCTCAGATAGTGCAGAGTGTTATGCTGGACTGTAAGTACATTTTGAGTCATCAGCTGCCTGTATGTAACTTGCTAGTTCAAGGCCAAAATAACTTACAATTACTGTTTGTGAAGAAGGCTTTAAATTTTACTGTGGTGTTTTACGTTGAATTTCGTTAATTTTTAATTCATTGATACGTTGAACTAGCGAATGTGATAATTTTATTTTTTCAACGCCAACATTTGTAACTTGATACTTTTGTTTTCCTCGCAAAGTTTGTAACATGATACCCTTGTTTTCTCAAAAACATACAAAGGAAAATATGCTGGCTGTTTTCCTGCTGGAGAAAAATGAACTAATGTTATTAACTTATGAAAAAAATGGAAGAAGAATGATTTTGTTTCATTCAAGAGGCAAATTTTCTATCATCCATAAACAGTCATTAATTTAATTATCAAATAGTCACGTCGTGTCTCGGAATAGCACATTCTTATTAGGTTGCCACTGTTGGTATCGTGTTAACAATAAACCAGTCTAAAATACACAATGATATCGATTGAGACAACCGAAAGGCGTTTTAACTTTACCGATATTATTTATATCTTACATCGGTGAATGAGTCCCCTCAAAGACTGACTAAATTTATTTCCGGTTTCCGTAAGTGCCAGTGTCTGCAGCAATATTTGAGAAGTTTCTTTTGTCACGACATTACTACCAGGCAATTTTAATGTCGCTAACTCGGAAATATTTAGGGTGAATACATTTGTGAACTTCTTGTTCTCTTTCATGGGGGGAGAAAATAAACAGGCGACTGAGAAGATCCATTCGTTTCTCTCGGCCTCTAAAGCTTAGCAAACACGAAATAGTTTGAAAATAGCACACGACATTTTTTAACCGAGCTAGGGATGATTCCAAACGACACGCTGTCACAAAAGCGTTCTTTGCACTAAAAAGGAAAACTGACATTACCTGAAATATAACTGCTATCGCTAATTAAGAGAAGTGTGGTATCGCACGCATGAATGCTGAACTCGAGAACGGATTGTATCATGTTGACCGTGCTAGAGCGCATGCGTCTTACATGTTGTGTTCTACCACAAGGAAAAGCACTAAACGTTCAAGTGTAATTGTGTATGAAATGTATCGTTTACCTAAAATATAGTTAACAATAATGCTAATCAATCTGCGCATGCGTTTCGAGCAAATTGCTTTTGTTTTTGAGAGTGGAATAGTACCACAAGGATAACAAGAGAATATTGGAACCATATATAGTTTTCTGATGTAATGAAAGAAGTAATGTAAGTATGGTATGTTTTACGTAGCAATCAAAGGTACCTACCCCACCCGCTCAAAACAAGGCTAATTAATTAATTGGAATTAATTAATTAAACAAACATTAAAGTTTACACCTTATTGCCTTAGTGCAGGAGTGTTTAGCGGCGTCAACCCCCAAACCATCCCAATAGTGCACTCGGCACTACAAAATGAGAAAATCATCTGGAAGAAGTCCACAATTTCAGTATGGATTTTGTAAAAAATATTGTGAATCCTATTAAGCACCCCATATTCCCACTACTTGTCCAAGATTTTGTCAGTTAAGCTCAATTTTTCATCATTGAAGTATAAAGTAACCCCTAAAAGCGACGGGTAACTCCATTCCTTTTATATTGGACTCTCCAGGGGGTGGGGGGTAGGGGTAACAGACCGAACTTTCACTGCACTGTAAATTTTGAGCCAAAATATTACACAGGCCAGTTTACCCCCCCAAAAAAGTTATGTTTATATTAAATAATGACTGTCGATCTCTTTCTTACCTTGAGGAATATGCATGATGGCCACTGTTAACCCTCCTGCGACATCGTGTGCCAAGTCACGCCGGACATCGTAAGCAGGCAGCCATTCCACAATGGGGAACCAAGATTGCAATACATCTTTACACGCGCATCTAGTTGGGAAGAAATGCCGCTTGAATGTCTTAGCGAGCGACGAAGGTTCAAACTCAGAACTGGACACATATTCATCTCGCTTGATAAATGACTCCGTGAACTCCTGCTCGTTGTAGACATGGCGAGACAGGTTTATCCGGTATCGTCTTCTGCGTCGGCGATTTCTTGCAGCCTGGATTTCTGATAGTTCTAAATCGCTCATGGTGATCTCCTGAAAGCCTTTAATCGAACTGATTGCTTTCTGTCTTTTTGCTTACGCTTTCTCGAAACGTTTCAGTATCTAATACGTACTCCTTTCCTTTCTGATAAGACCGGAAGGTGTTGACGAAATGGCGCGAACGGCAAACTTTAAAACTAAACTTTTTTACCACAACCCTCAGCTTTTGTCCTGGCATGATTCCTCGACATCTCCTCTTTGTTTACATTTTTTTTTTCAATTTTGTCTCGTGACTCTAAGCAGTTAATTTTATAACATGACCCAACGACCGAATATATCTATTATTAAAACCATGTTACTCGACGATTTGCGCGACTGTACCATTAAAAGTAAAACCGCTGATCTCTAAACGATTACCCGAAGGCTTTTCTATCCCCCGGGCTATCCCTTGCTCCTGAGAAGTTACAATGGGCCCTTTGCAGTTTACGATCACATGGTACAAAAACCGCCATGCTGGAGAGCAAACTGCCCACTCCAAAACAAAGCAACTTAACTAAATATTCTTTTGTTTTGGAGGTCCCAGTGGGCGGTTTGCTCTCCAGCATGGCGGTTTTTGTACCATGTGATCGTAAACTGCAAAGGGTCCATTGACATGCAAAGCAACTAGTTTATTTTGACAATACAGCATACTTTAGACATCTTCATCTTATGAGCGTAGGTGGTTACCCTTTAGGACATTCGCGCCCAAAAACTTCCCACGTACAGATTTTTTGAAAACTTTGACTGCAGGTAGAAACAATAAAGATTAGATTTATAAAAAGGTAAAAAAATCGGGGGTCACCGAACTCATTTTGAAGATAAGGCGTAGCACAGACCATAGCATTTCTAGGATTTCTAGTCATTCGAGGCGATTCTGTTCGGATTCATTACTATCGGCTCATAAAAATCATATCTAAGCCATCTGTTTAACACAGCATATTTAACAATTAATCTTTGAAATCTCGGTGAATAGTGGCAGAATATTTACCTCGCCGCTTCGCGGCTCGATAAATATTCTGCCACTATTCACCGAGATTGAGAAGAATAATTGTTTTAGTATATACACAGGAAGTGATCTCAACAACATTTTCAGAAGGAAACCATTAAAAATCGATTTAATTGACCTCTCAATTCATGCGTGGAAAACGTGCAAGCGGTACAAAGCATGCGCGCTCAGGTGAATTAAGGAATGACTCTAGCTATATTTTGGAGGGGGTGGTCTAATTAAAAATAAATTTAACCTATCGCTTATGAACTTTCATAGGGTGAAGTATTTGAAAGAAGCTTTCAATTTTTCGTTTCAAGAACTTTGCTTCTTGGTCACGTGACCTGCCACACCTAATTGTTTACATAAATTTGAATCCAAATTTACAATAGTTTTCAGTTGTAATGCGTGAACAATTTTGATGTATGAGAGTGGCTATAACCGCCAAGTTTAGAGAATTAATTGGGCTTTGATCGATTTATTTCTTTTCTTTCAATTATAACGTATATCATTTGTAGAGGGACTGGAACTAGGCAAAAATAAGAAGTAATGACAAAAGTATAAAACATTTTCGGATTCCCCGTTTAGAACTACACATACCAAGATAAGATAAAGGTTTTGAAAGATAAAGCAAGAGTTTACTAGTACGTTTACATCTTGTAACTTAAACGATCATATTTTTTTCAATTTAGGGCGTGGTCAGTCACGTGAGCACATATGTCGAGTAAATTGTCCGGAAGAAAGCTATTTTGCATATGAATCAACAAGTAGAAGCCAAGATTTTAGGTTAGAGATTAAATTTAAAAAAGTGGCCAAAACATCACATATAAGCCAGACTCATGCCTTAATTCAGTTGAGCGAATTCGCGAAACTATTTACAGAATCTTTGAACATGTTAAATCTATAGTTAATATTCGAAAAAACCTCGTGACAGTCTAGAATAATGGTCCTTAGACACCGTTCAAATCAGTGTGAATCAAAAGTATGCTTTATTCAAAAGTATGCTTTATTTTTGTTTGGCTTACGCATTATTCACTCGGTAGGGGGTGAGTAATGCTCATTAGCCAGAGATTGCTTAAAACACCAAGATCACTGAGTGTGTATATACTAAATGGGCCTATTTGATAGATCTTTGCTACATATGTCATTAAATCTGCTAGAATTAGCCTTAAAAAATACAATTTCTAAGTAACGCACACCTATATCCATTTCGACCCTATTTGAATAGTATATGAGAAATAATTAAAGCTGATTTCCAGTCCGTACTGCGCACTCTCAAGAGTTTGTTTACGACTTTTGTTTTGTTTCATGTAAGACGTCACAAAATGTAGCATTTCGCATCTACTTACATGAAGTGAATTCAAAGTTTCATGTCAACCGCCATTATCGATGCGAAGCTTTATGGTTCATTCTAGCTTTCTGATATATCACTCGATGAAAACCTTCACAGCTGTAAAAATCAATGAAGCTGTTGGAAAAAGAATTTGAAAGGTCTCAAAGAAAAGGTATGTGATTCTTAACGAATAACATCGATTTGCATTCCATCGAGTGAGCCGTTTATAATGTTTATAAACACCAGGGTTCTGAGACTGCGCAGTACGGACTGGAAATCATCTTTAAAACGTCCCACGCACAGATTTTTTTTGTTTTTTAGTGTAATGGAAAGAATCAGTTGGGGTCACCGAGCATCCAACAAAAATATTCGCATGTGAAGAGTGATCATCGCAGTAAATTTTCCAATTTAAGCAATTGGAAAGAAGAAGCCTTCACATGTATCTACAACCGCAGTACAAATATGAATTATTTCATATATTCTTCACAAAAATATTCGCACACTCCATATTTTGTTATAACATAACTAAAGCAAAGCGCGCGCTCTGATTGGCTAATTCAGCATCTACTCTGCACCTCGTGAGTCCACAACATTTTGACCACTGTGATGACGCGTATCGTGCTACTCTTACGCTTAGCAACCTCCCGCGTGCATCCATAACTCAATAGTACACGCCATGGCGTTTTACCATTTGTTAAGCACTTGAAAATGACGTGACGCGCGTGACCAATGAATAGCGTGCGCACTAGAGATGCGCAGTAGCAATAGGCGCATTTGTTGTTTAAACACTCATGAAAACTGAAACTAGAAAAGAAAAATGATCTTGAATTTTCCTTTGTTTTCTAGTCCAAGTCGAGATTCTGGGGAGGGGGAGGAGAGTCTCAGGGTATCGAAGGTAAAACCGAACGGGAGAGCATCATTCTCTTGACGAGAAATCATATCGCGGGGACGTTGCGTGAGAATGCGCCAGATTGGGAAGCCGGTGTTTTTTTTTTTCTGGCGGAAAATACATGCAGCGTAAACATCGCATTGACCGGGTTAACCAACAAACAGATACTATGCAAAAACCGGTAGACTGATCCCCACAGCGAAGAGAGGAAAAGAAATAAAATAGCAATGAAATTAAAACAAGTACAATATATTTGCCCTTTTTTGCATAGTATCTTTTGATTTTAACTGATCTAGGTCTCCAAAGATCCGGCAACCTCTTGCATTGATTTGTCGTTGTGGTCTTGCCGATATTAGAAGATTTGTTAACCAACAAAGGTAGTGGAGACCGTCGTCATCTACAAAAATACCACGTCAAACGATAAATTGGTACGTCAATTTGATTGTTTTGGTATACTTGAACAAAACAAGACAGCAAGTGAGAAGTAAACTTATCCTAACATCAACCCTAACGTGGATCAAGTTACAACTACCTCCCAGTCAGGTCAGTTTGAGAACAAGCTACTCATCGTTACAAGAAACATCACTCGCCATTTGGCGCAGGTGTCAAATTAAAGTATTTTAGAAAATAACCCAAAGCAAATGAGCGCACTGGTTGCTTGAAAACCGTGTTGTACAGTAAGAAATTAAATTATGAGCTCGAGGTTTCTATTTAAACAACTGAGGGGTTCTGTCGAGGAACTATCGGCTGACAGTTAACCCGCAGAAAGTTGATGTTCTTAAAACAAATATGCTAGTTTTAAAAACATCAAATTGGCAAGGGGCAACTAACAGACCGATGGTTCCGAGACATAAATACTCTACGCTACTCAATAACTACCACAGAATAGATAATAAGAAGCGTAGCCAATCAAGGGGCGGCATTCGTGATAGGACGCTAGTAGATTTATACTAAAACACGATTAAAACACGGTTCATATTGTCTGTTTCTTAAATAAATGCTTGGCCATAGACAGTAGCAAATCAATAAAAAACCGTTTTTTCTCAGATTGACAAGGTTAAATATATCAAAGAAACATGCCAAAATCACGAGACACAGAAAACAATCTCGTAAATTGAAATTGGAAAGATGCATGGATTACGTGATCTCAAGCTGGCTGAAGAGCTTCGCGCGCTCCGCTTTGTGCTTGTTACTTTCAAAAAGTATTGAAACGAACTATAGCCAGATCATGAATAATTGAGTTCAAAATATTTACCAAACCATCTTCTAGGATTTGATATCAACAATAATAAATTTAAACAAATTCTAAAGAATGGATGTTAAAGCCAGGTTTTTATTCCACAGTAAAATCTAAATAAAAACTAAGTAGGAGACCTGTCATTTAATAACAATAGGTTTTCCCACTTTATTGAAAAAACAAATAAAATATTGTTTGTGAGTGGATTAACAAGATAAAATGTAGATCAACGAAAACTTTCCATTGATTAATTAGACTCAAGCGAGGAGATTACAAAAGTTGGTTACTATTCTCTGATCCAAGTCAAGTCAAGTTTATTGTGTATATACACGTAGGTTTTATGAGAGCAATCTCACCAGCTAGTTTGCAGGCATAGCACAAAAAGTAAAAGTAAAAAGAACTAAATTGAGACAGCACCTTCTAAAAATAACTAAGATAATATAAGATTAAAATAAGAGATTTACAAAGAACAAGATACACATGTATAACTTTTCAGTTTCTTGCAGTTTTGATGCCAACACTTTACCATTCACGCTTTCTGAGTTTTTTGAGCAAGAAATAAGGGAAGGAGAAACTTTTTTTTGACTCCACGGTAAAACATAATTATTAACTAAAACTCTTCTTAGTCGGTGGCCGGAGGGGTGGAGTGGGGAGGAGTTGCACTCAATGCTTGACATAATAAGAAGGGTTTCTGTTCACATTATTGAGAAGAATAGTTTCTTAAAGGAGACTTTTCCATCTTCCAGAGTAGCTAGGGTTTTACAGATGAAGAGGAATGACCCGAGCAGCTCCACCATGCATGGGAGAGGAAAACCTGGGTCAGCTGAGGCAAGCAAGAAAAATATCACAAGTCTCTCTCTCCACGCCTTCCGTCCAAATCTAAATGAGAAAATACATGTAAAAACACGTTTTTTTCTGGTTGTTTTGATCAATTCCCCATTATTAACCACAGAGTTACATAACATAAAAGCGATTCACTGGAAGAGATTGAAGATTTCTGAAGTTCTTGACTTTATTTTAAATCGAGCAGAGCAGAAAATCAATAGAAATTTAAAAAGAAATCCATACAGACAAATCGCGATACCTCGATGCGCAAGCGTATTCGTCGGTTCAGTGACACTAATTGTCCCACATGCTTTGTAACAATACGGTCATAAAGTCGCCCCGATTTCACGGTATCCAGCAGCTCTGGTTTTCCCTCAATACGTACAAATCTTTCGCCTTTTACTAACGATTTCCGTGGAGGAGGACAAGTGAATGAGTCTATAGACTAATTTTTCGTCGCCCTGCTATTTAGTGGGACCTCTAATTTAAATGGAGAACTTATGAGACAATGTCTCCACCCAGAAGCGTGATCATAACCTGATAGCAGGGTTATTGGTTCATATGCCAGCAATTAAAACTTACTTACCGCTGGTAGCAAGTGTAATCCAACGGCATCGATGAACGTAAAACCGTTTCAGTCAATAACTCAGTGAAACACGATGATGCAAAGGACCGCAAACGAAAATGCTGCCTGAGAACGCAGGATCTGTTAAAGATCAGATCAGCCAAAAATAGAAAGTAACAAACAATGATGCAAGGCTGATACTGCGTAAAGCCTTGCATCATTGTTTGTTAATAACTAAGTTGCGGATATAGGGGAGGGGGCCTGGGCCTCACCCCGACTTATTTTGGTTAAAAAGAGAAGAAATGACTGAAGGAAGAGAAGGCGGCTGGGAAAGTAAAATAAAACAGGGTCCCCTCCTTAGCTCAAAGTCTGGATCTGCCACTGTAACTCTGGTGTGGGACACCATCTTGCGGCTCATCAACTGAAGAACTATCTGCGATGGGTCCCGCAGGCGTCAGCTTCTGGTTAGAAACAGGCACGGTTAACAAAGCGTCAAGATAAGATTCCAGAAAGATAATGATATACACTGCTTTGACTTCTTTACAGTTTACGTGCATGCTCGGTCGAGGGATGAATATCCAAACGTCGAAGTACTAGTATTGGACAGTCAAACGTCAAGGTGTCTTGAGACTGGATGCTCTGAGACTGCATTTCTAAAGCGCTCCGCGTTCCCAAAGTGTAATAAAATGAAGGACGACCAAGATAAAACCAAGAGACGTTTACTCAATGAATACCTACATCGCAACTCACTACGAATATTTAAGTAGTTCAAACTGGCGGGAACGGGTCTCTAGAGAACGCACGTGCATCTTATACATAACTCATGCTATTATAACACCCTCCCTTTCATAAACGAAAAAGAAAAGAAAAATTACAACCAACACACGAGCTGACTTATACACAATATGAATTAAGCATTCACTAAACATTTAAATACTCGTCAAGCTCTACAACGCGTTAGAAGTTTTAGATAAGTTTATGGCTTGGTCAAAACAAAGTCACTGAAGCGCTTTGGTGGCCGTCGTTGACGCTCTGATCGTCTTAGCACTGGCTTGGGTGGAGACTCTACTGAAGTTGGAGCAACTTCCGGCCCAATCAGAGGAGCAGTTTCTTGACTTGGCGCAGGTGGATTTACTTCTTCGGGAACGGTGGTCAGGAACTCGTTGGACTGTGGACAGACGGGAACAGACACCTCAGCAGGGGCCTGGTCTGATGATGGCGGTGGCGGCTCATTTGTCTTCCGCAGGTGAACACGGTTGCGACGAACCACATGATGAGGTGTCTCGACCTCATACGATCTCTCGTCCACTCGACTTCGCACAATTCCTTTCTGCCACTCTCGCTTGCCCAGCTGAAACGGTTTTAGCCTTACTACATCTCCTGTTGTTAAGGGATCCAGATCGACAGAACCTCGGTTGTAATACTGAGCTTGTCGCTGCTTGCGCTCTTCGAGCTTGGCTCGGCACAGCTCGTTGTCTGAGACTGCTTGTGGCGCGAGCAAGTTTGCCGTCATCGGTAGGAGACTTCTAGTCCTTCTGTTGAAGAGACGTTGCGCTGGACTAACTTGGACACTGGCAGGTGGGGTGTTGCGATGATCGAGCAAAGCTAGAAAAGCATCTGATCCACTCACTCTGCACTTTCTGAGAATTTTCTTAGCTTCCTTCACTGCGCTCTCTGCTTTACCATTACCCTGACTGTGATGTGGGCTGCTCGTGAGATGTTCAAAGTCCCAGCCTCGCGAGAACGTCAGGAAATCACGTGACGTAAACTGTGAACCGTTATCTGTAACCAGCTGCTCAGGAATACCGTGGCGTGCAAAGTGGGCCTTTAACTTTCTGATGACACACACCGACGAAGGAGACCTTAAATGATCCAGCTCAAAGAAATCACTGTAATAGTCTGAGGTGACTAAGTAGGTTTTCCCTTCAAACTCAAACAGATCTGCAGCCACTCGTTGCCATGGTCGATTCGGCGTTTCGGGGGACATCATTGTTTCCTTGACTTGACCTCGCTCATACTCCCGACACGCCTCACAGGTTGAAACATAGTTCTTAATGTCAGCTGTCATACCGGGCCAATAGAGGCACTCACGGGCTCTGTTTAGACAGCCATTCACCCCAAGATGTGAACTGTGGATTCGTCTTAACAGCTCGCTCCTCGAAGCTCGTGGAACCACGACACGCTCTCCCTTAAAGATGAGACCATCCTGGATCGACATCTCATCACGCATGTTGAAGTAAGGGGAAATGATGCTGGGCACGTTACTCTTATGCTCTGGCCAGCCCTTCTGAATCACAGCTTTCAGCACTTGAAGAGACTCATCTGCTTCGGTGTCTTTCTGAATTAGCAGAAGCCTTTCTTCCGACACAGGCAGGTACTTCATCATGTTGATTGTCTCGAACTCATTCTCGTCTTGCTTACCGGCAGGGAGAAATGCTCTCGACAGGGTATCGGCCAGAAACATCTTGCTTCCCTTCTCGTATCTTACTTCCAGGTCATACTTCTGAAGACGAATTATCATGCCTTGCAGACGCTTGGGGGCACGGTGCAAGGGCTTCTTGAGAATTGATTCCAGTGGCTTGTGGTCGCTGAAAACAATGGTCTTATTGCCAAACGTGTAGTCGTTAAACTTCTCCACTGCGAAAACAATCGCAAGCATCTCTTTTTCCATCTGAGCGTAACGCGTCTCAGTCTCCGTTAATGCTCTGCTTGCATAAGCAATGGGATGACCGCTTTGCATTAGGGCTGCGCCCAGACCAACTTGACTGCTGTCACATTGCACTTCCAATGGCTCACCAGGCTTGTAGTAGGCTAGCACAGGAGCAGATGCAATAAGGCCCTTCACTTCATTCCAAGCACGTTCTTGCGCATCGGACCAACACCATTCAACATCTTTATGGGTAAGGTCGCGAAGCGGTCTCATTACGTCAGACAGGTTTGGCAGGAAACGGCTAAGGTAATTTACCATACCATTCAAACGCAACACATCTTCAGGCTTTTCTGGTCGCGGCATTTCTGTAATCGCCTCAACTTTCTGCGGATCTGGCTTCAGGCCCTCTGATGTCAGAACATGTCCATGAAAAGGAACCTCCTTACACTTGTATTCCAATTTCGCACGATTGAGCTTTATGCCCTTCTGCTGGCACTTCTTCATGAAACCCTCCAGGCAGCTATCGTGGTCAGCGTCATCTCTTCCATAGATGAGTACGTCATCGGCAATACACTTCACACCAGGCAGGCCTAACAACTCTTGATTCAAATGCTTTTGAAATATCTCACTCGAAACACACAAGCCAAACGGTAAACGAAGCCAGCGGTATCTCCCATGAGGAGTTGCAAAAGTTGTCAACAGGCTAGACTCATCATCCAGCTCCAATTGCCAGAAAGCGGATGCGAGATCAACCTTTGTAAACACACGCGCTTCAGCCAAATCAGGCAATACGTCATCAATGACGGGGATCTGGTATCTTTCTCTCTTTAAAGCAGCATTCAACGGTTTAGGATCAATGCAGACACGTAAATCACCAGACTTTTTTACAGCAACAACAAACTGGCTGACCCATTCAGTCGGCTGATCCACAGGAGCAATAACTTTAAGATCCTGCAACCTTTCGAGTTCCGCCTTGAATTTTTCTTTAACAGCTACCGGTACTTTCCTGGCTGGGAGAATCACTGGTTGGCAAGCCGGATCTACTTGCAGATGAACCTTTCCAGGTAACTTGCCAAGGCCATTATCAAACACATCTGGGTAGTTGTTAGCAAGATCGTTTTCCAAATTCTCCACAACGCTAACAAAGTTCTCTTTGTGCACAGTTAACAAACCCATCTTCTCGGTAGCGTTTAAACCCAGGAGCGGAGTTAAACTCTCTTTGACGACTAAGAATCTCACTTTGTACTTATTATTGTTCCGGGGATTTACAACTGGCAGAGCACAGGTCCCAACAGGCTTGACCTTGGTGCCATTCCACATAACGAGGGACTGGGAACAAGGCTCGAGATCCACATCTTCCACATACTTAGATGGCAAAATGTTAGCACTAGCTCCACAGTCAATTTGAAATCTCACGGGTTTCTGCTGAACCATCATCTCAGCAAACACAGCTTTGTCCTTCATAGCTTGCACCCTTACAACGCTGATCTCTTCCAAGTCTTCATCGCTCTCAATGGCGTTAACCGCGGCATCTTTGCACCCTTTCGCAAAATGATTCTTTTTCTTACACCGCATACACACTTTACCCCACGCAGGACACTTCTTTCTCTCAGGAGCGTGTTCATAGCCACAAAACTTGCAAGAAATTTTCTTCCCCGACTGTCCGTCTGGAGTCGGCGCTCGAGGTTTCTTTTTGTTAGATTTAACTTGGTTGATGTTGTCCACCGGTTCCGATAGCGACTTCATGTGCAACGCCGTGACTTCTTCGCTGCGGCAGATATCGATACACCGATTCAAAGTGAGATCTCGAATTCTCAGAAGCTTCTTGGTAGTCTGCTCATCTTTAATCCCAAGCACAATGCGATCACGGATAAGACTATCACGCAAGCAGTCACAAAAGTTGCACGTCTTGGCCAAGGTTTTCAGTTCGGCAACAAAACAATCGACCGACTCGGTTGGAAGCTTGTCCCGCTTGTTAAAACAATATCTCTCATAGATCTCATTGACTTCTCCAATGCAGTGTTTCTCCATTTTAGCCATTACCACGCGCCAATTATTCGAATCCTCGCCCTCGGCGTAACTGAATGTTTTGATAACTTTTAGAGCGTCATCGCCAATGGTGTGCTTGAACATCGCAAGTTGGTACGGCGAGCTTTCTCGATCTAACCTAGAAATAACGAAATAGTTGTTGTACTTTTCCTTCCAAAGCTTCCAGTTATCGGCTACTTCTCCGCTGGGCCGCAGTGCAAGAGGTTGAGGTGAGGAAATTTGATGAAACATTGGAGATTGGCTTATTGAAGGTTGAGCAACCGTAGCAGAGCTTCCATTGGTTCCAGTATGGCCTTCCTCATCGCCCATGCCGCAGACAGCTTAATTCTTCGACGCCCAAGAGGAACTAGACCAATTTTCCGCTCGCTGCCACCATGTAATAAAATGAAGGACGACCAAGATAAAACCAAGAGACGTTTACTCAATGAATATCTACATCGCAACTCACTACGAATATTTAAGTAGTTCAAACTGGCGGGAACGGGTCTCTAGAGAACGCACGTGCATCTTATACATAACTCATGCCTGATTATAACACAAAGTAAAGAGGGGACTCCAATCTCAGCACCTTCCTCCAGGCACCTCGAAGGCCTTCAAAGAGAGCACATTACACAGTTATGATCTGTCCTTCAGTTAAAGGCAAACAACCACTAACCTCTTTCCTTATATAGAGACTCCAAAGTGGAGGGGGAAAATTAAAAAAAGAAGACAGAAGCTACCCCTTCGTTTATCGAGTGCGTTCTACTTCTCTATCTCGGACCGAAGGATGCTCCTAGTAAACGAAGCATCGCAGAGCTAAATCAGCAAACAAACCTTTCAATTCAGCATGGATAATTGCATGAAAAAAAGCATACCAAATAACAGTGCAACTCGGTTTCTTTCAGCTGTCCAAGTATGAAGAATTTAGATCTGACAATAAAACAAGCATCACATAGTTTAATCTAAAATGGGTTAGTGCACCAGTCTCAATGCACGGTTTGTTCACCAGTCTTCCAATTTTTTTCAATCGTCGAGAATGAAAGTAAGTAAAAACCGCGCGGGAATTGATCTTAGAAGCGCTCCATGGCCAATTACACAGTTTTGGCTTGTTAATTGAAACTTTTCTAAAGGAATTACAGCTTGCTTCGAATGAAATGTCGAGTTCTTGTTCTGTAAAAACTATAACACGATTCTTTTAAAACATCATGTTGCTTTGTTTATTCATGTTTAACAAACGTTTGGAAGTGACTTACATCTTCAAACTGTGTTACACTCAGTAAACACTTTATTTCGTTATTTTACTTCCTTAAATAAATGCTTGGCTATTGACAGTTGCAAATCATTAAAACCCGTTTTTTGTCAGAAAAAATATCAAAGAAAAAATTCAAAACCACAAGATGCAGAAAACAATCTCGTAAATTGAAACTGGAAAGATGCACCGCATCAAGTTATTTCAAGCTGGGTGAAGACTTTCGGGCGCTCCCGAGGTACGGTTGCAGTGGTAATGGCCCATACTTTGGTCTCACCCTTTGGAACCTTGAACGACGATACTGGGCCATTTGTGTTTGTTTGTTTGTTTCTTCTGTAATATGGGTATCAAAGTCGTTGAAAGGTGTCAATTCCACTGGGTGCGAGATCCTCTTCAGTTGTTAGCTGTAATCCCAAGAGGACTGTTTGTACTCAGGCGGGGATTGTGTATGTCAAATCATTAAAACGAACCATAGTCAGATTATGAGTAATTGGGGTCAAGATATTAACCAGACCATTTATTTGGACTTGATATCAACAATAATAGATTTAAACAACTTGAATACAAAAAAAGTGGAGTTTATTGTTAGTTTTTTTACTGTACAGTACAATTTCTCTATGAAAACTGGGTGGGAAAAATTTCTTTTAATATAAATTTGTTTTCCCGCTTTATTGAAAAAATAAATAAAATATTGATACAAATACGTCTCAAGCGATGAGAATAAAAAACTTGGATACTATTCTCTGATCCAAGTCAAGTCAAATCAAGTTTACTGTGTTTATACACTTCCTTAATTATTCATGTTATATCTCACTTTGTTAAACTACTTATTGCACAACTTCATTTTATTTCTCGTTGTACGTACAACTGACGATGGATGATGTTTCATCCGAAACTTGTCTTGATTAAAAAAATAAGAACTTCAAAAACATCGTTTGGTTCATCAAAGCGGCATATACACTTAGCTTTTATGAGCACAATCTTACCAGCTAGTTTGCAGGTATAGCACAGAGAGTAAAAGTAAAAAGAACTAAATTGAGATAATATCTTCAACAAATAACTAACATAATATGTGATTAAAAGATTTAAAATCTATTTACAAAGGACAAGGGATAACGTTTCAGTTTCTTGCAGTTTTTGATGCGCTTTCCGGCCGAGTTTCTTCAAACGAGAAAAAATTAAAGGGAAGGAAAAACTTTGCCTTTTGACGCCATAGCAAAACATAATTTCAGTCAACTCTCTCCGAGTCGTAAGCGACCACCCCTAGTGCAAGACAGAGTGATCGCTTACGAGAAAAATCAACAAAATAAGCCCAATGTTGGAATGATAGCCTCTTCCATTGGATTGACAGATCAGTTACATAAAGATATTACCTTATCAGCTAGAATGTGGCAAATAGAAACTAAGTTGTTTGATTTTCTTCACATGCAACAATTTTCGGGGAAGACACAATAGAGTGTACTTGTCTCTTGTTAATTAAACTGGCACCTGATCGAAATCTAAACCGAACAAAATCTACATCTCCTTTGTAGGTTAACTGTTATTATCTGTCATCAGTCCGGTTAGCGTTATTACAACTGAACTTTTGTAACTTCTGAGTAAAGATCTTCTAACGATCGTACACGTGATCATGTTGGGTGTTCGCTTACTGGAAACGGAAAAAAACGAAAAGAATATGCCAAGCTTCTGGTTTAAAAACTGGTCGCGGTCGCTTAAGAAATTTTGAGTAGTGGTCGTTTACAAGAGAGCTCTTGGAACAGTATTTGACTGAGAAACAAAACGGTTATTTACAAAGTGGTCGCTTACGGAAGATGGTCGCTTATGAGAAGTGGTCGTTATGAGAGAGTTGACTGTTTTCATTAAAAGTCTCCTTAGTCGGTGGCCGGAGGGGTGGGGTGGGGGAGGAGTTACACTCAATGCTTGACATGATAAGAAGGGTCTGTTCATATTATTGCGGAGTTCCCTTTATGGATATCACTGATGATTTATGACATTTATCAGAGCAGGTTGGCAGCCTTTGAGCGTCAATTCCAGTGCAGCTTGGGTTTTGCAGATGAAGACTGGGGAGGTGAGGAATGACGCGAGCAGCTCCACCATGGGAGAGGAAAAACGCGAGTCAGCTGAAGCAAGCAAGAGAAATATCACAAACAAGTCTCTCTCTCCACACCTTCCGTCCAAATCTAAATGAGAAAAAAAACACGTTTTTTTTTCTGGTTGTCATGATCAATTTTCCATTATTAGCCACAAATTTAAGGGATGAAGCGCCTTCGTGTGGTTACGTTCTGGTCACTTGGAACGTAAAAAAGTCTTTATCATAAACGACTCTGCAGGGAGTTGGAACATGATTTCTCAGAAAAAATGGTACCGCACAATAAAAGTTTTAAGCTGGCCTCACAGTTGTCTTGTGACGGTGTGCGGGCTGGGTACAATAATGGTGGGAACCTCATGCGCGACTGTTACTTTCGTCGGCAGGGGTGGGGGGGGGGGAAGTACTCCCTTATATGGGCTATATAGGTACGTGCGGCCCCAAAGAGTATTGTTTTTCAGCCGTTTTGGTCATTAATAGGGTATCGATTTTAGCTGATTTTGGCCATTTTGGTCATAAATAGACTATGGTTTTTGTTCTCTAGCCACTTTTTCATCGTTATCAAAAGGGAAATCAACAAAAGAACTTCACAAATCGTGCTTACGGTACTTTAACATTGGTCTGAACTACAGAAGAAATTATAACGAAGGTCTGAAATAGGATTTTGATGCAATGGTCAGGTCATACATAGGGTTTCGAATTTTTGGTTTGGTCATAGAAAGGGTAAGGGATTTGGGAAGCGGGCCGCACGCCAACAACCGATTTCTCTGGGAGTACCGTCTCCCCGGGTTTCGTATTCCCCTGCAGAAAAGTCGGACAAATAGCAAGCTCTTTCTGCAAGGTTCTTCAAATTCTTGTAGTGCAATTCTTGTAGTCGAATTAAAAGTCGCGCGAGATCTGGAGTGAATGATTTGTCACATAACGGAGTTTGATAATATGGCGAAGATCTTCCACAGAAACAAAACTCATCCCCTGTGTAGATTCATGAGATAGCAATTTCAATTATTAACACCCCTTCCGCCTAAAAGGGATCTTCTAGCACATCTTCTATTTCCTCCTCTTTCCCTTAAAAACAACTTGAGTATCTATCACTCCTTGCTTTTTGTAGTTGCCTTTTAAGGTGGCCGAACACAGTTTTCAAGTGCCTATGCCTAATTCACCATAACTTTTAAACTATTTATGCTTTGGCGCCCATTTTTTGCAAGAGTCAAGGTTAACCACAGAAATATTTATTCTCGCATTTTGACTAGGGTGTGTGCTGTTGCCATGGCAACGGGGTTGGTTAAAAACAAGGCTTAAATAATGATTTTTGTTTATTTAAAAAGAAAATCCAGTCGTTAGATGCACACTAAGAAATGACATTAAATCCCTTCTGTCAACACAGTTCTAATAAAATTTTGACATAGGCGATTTTCGTAATTCGTCGTTAATATCGTTTTCTGTATTATTAACAATTCCCTATGTCAAATTTCAGGTCTTTTTTGATAGATCATTCACGTGGTCTGGATCGTTAGAAATCGGCATGTTTAGGCTAAAGAAATCGGTCTCAATTTTTCGAGCAACTGCGCATGCGTTGCATTTAACTGGGTTCTTTCGGTTCATTCGGCTCTTTCGGTAACAAAGAAAAGCTGAAAATTGCTAGGTTCTTTGCATCGTTACCTTTTCTAACATATCTTCGTAATAAAAGACTAAAGCCATCAAAACACTGCGTTCAATTATAGGGAAAAACAACACAGATAGTGCGGGTGTTGAGTAAATAAAATGATCGCTCTACTGACGGCATGTTTGTTTTTTGAAATCCTTGTGCACGTGCTAAATATCGCATCAGCAAAAGCACGCGCGAAAACTGTGTTCGGCCACCTTAAATGAAACATACCGCATGGTCACGTGCTCGCACGGCAGATATTACAGCGTCGTGTATTGATGGAAACATCACGTGACGAGGAATTGCATCTATGGCAGCCTTCCCAAAGGAATTTTCAAGCCTCTGGATTAGGTTCGCTGTAAAGGAAGGGCAAAAAATGAGAAATATAGGCTAATGACCAGTTGGGAGGTCCGTGTGGTGAAAAACTGTGACCGAGGTCAGTCTTGAAAATGCTGCCCGAGGTCGCAGGCCCAGGGCAGCATTTTCAAGTCCGAGGTCACAGTTTTTCACCACACGGACCGACCGTAAGTCGGCCAATAACATGTTTTTACAGCGCTGAGCAACAAATAACTCTCACAACTTCAAAAAGCTCAATTGAATTCACCACCGGTGGCTTTCCTTGCCATTTGAAGGTGAATAGGGATAAACTTGCGTTGATTAATCGTCTATGGAACGGTTTAAAACGGGTGAAAGATAAACGATTAACGATGGATTCCGCTCGCTATGACGGTACGGATGAGAACATTCCGCCCCCTCTGGGATCCAATCAGATTGCAGGATTTGTTGATTTCGTCTTCTCGCCCTCAGAAAGAAATAAATTTAGTTATTTGCTGCAAAATGATGATTTATCGTTTATCACAAGAAATTCTGTGTTTGAAAAATAGCCGCGGCAGGTCGGTTAAAACATGAGTGACCCACCTGATAACTGCGGTGAACAAAACAAAAACAAAGAACTTTCCTCACTTCACTTACATGAACAGCTCGCCAAGTATATACGGATTCCAGCTCTTTTAAACTCGGCAACAAGCTGAAATAAGAAAACAATGGAACAATTCATCTCGCGTTCTACTTGAACGTCATTGCTCAGTTTACAAGTAAAGGTATTGGGGTAACCTGAAAACAAAAAACATTACTGGAGAAATAGCACGCAATTTGGTTTCTTCATTCGAGACAACCGCGTAAGTCACTGTGGACAGGTGATAGCCATGTTGTCATACTGATCTATACAAAAATAAAAATCTACTTATGTCAGCTTTATTTTAGGCGATTGCGGTACATACTAGATAAAATCAAAATCAAAAGAAGTATATATCGAAGTGACAGTTTTAAGCAGGAGAAACCATTTACATAAAAAATAACATCAATCAGAAAGAAGCCCGTTAACCAGAGCCTGTAACTTGCTGACTTAACCGATATTTTTACCCCAATTTGTTGGATGTAATAAAATGTCGAGAATACAGTGGTAATAATTGTAGCATCTTTATTGTCCTGTGAGAGGGCCACTAGTTTATTAGTATGTACATACTATTTTGTGTTGCCCTCGTTACCTACTTATTAACTTATTGCCTGATTACTTTCAACATACACTCAAGTGAAAATCACTCTCTGCCGCGCCTGAGTTGCGATCGACGTGCATTTCAAAAGTTCAGACCGATTCGGAAAAATCTGAGACAGACGCGCAATTCGCCCGTGCGACCCGAATTTCTTGACGAAAACGTACTTATGAAGATTTGTCGCAAAGCAAAAGATAGGTGCAATTTTGTCACTCTATTCAAACACAAGTCCATAAATCATCTACCATCTGATTATGTTTTTCACTGGAAGAGATTGAAGTTTTCCGAAGTCCGAGTCATCTATATGTTGTGAGTTTCTTGACTTAATTTTTCATCTTACGAGAAGAAAAAATACAATTTTACATAGAAATCCTTACAGACAAATAGCGATATTTCGATGCGCAAGCGTATTCGTCGACTCAGTGACACTAATTGTCCCACATGCTTTGTAACAATACAGTCATAAAATCCCCCCGATTTCACAGTATCCAACAGCTCTGGTTTTCCTTCAACACGTATAAATCTTTCGCCTTTTACTAAAGATTTCCGTGGAGGAGAACAACTGAATGAGTATATAGACTAATTTTTCGTCGCCCTGCCTTGTGGTGGGGCCTCTCACTTAAAAGGAAAGCTAAATAACAGTTAGGTCAAACGCAACCAATTGAGATTCTTCGATTATGAGACATTGGCCGTTTTTATGCTAGGGCCGTTAATGTCGTCTCGGACGTTAAAGCTGTCTCGAGACGACTAGTCTAGTTTAAAAACGGAATACAAGGGACATGCTTTTAACGTCTGTCTACTTAAACGTCTTTTTATAAGCGCGTCTAATCGACGCTCTTATCAGTCGCCCTTAACGTTCGAGACGTTGAGGCTGTTTAGTATAAAAACGTGACGTCCTTAATTGCTTGCCATCATGATGTTAAGATCAGCTAGTAGATTTGTTCGTATATCGGCACGCTAAAAGTTGCTTGTCTCCAATGTCACGAGTATAACATACACAGCTTCTGCACCCAGAAGCCACGGTGATTATAACCTGATTGCAGGGTTATTGGTTCATATGCCAGCAATTTAAGCCTACTTACCGCTGGTAGCACGTGTAATCCAACGGAATCGATGAAAGTAAAACCGCTGCAGTCAATAACTACAGTGTGGACAACATCTTGTGGCTCATCAACTAAAGGAGTATGTCTGATGGCTCCCGCAGACGTCAGCTTCTGGTTCGAAACAAGCACGGTTAACAAAGCGTCATGCAAGTTAACCTTCCTCAAAAAATTATGAAATATACTGCCTCAACTTCTTCACAGTTTAAGTGCACGCTCGAGGGATGACTATCCAAATTTCGGCAAAAGTACTAGTTTTGAACGGGTCAAACGTCAAGGTGTCTTGTGACTGGACGCTCTGATGATACTGGGGTGTCCTAAGGGTACAGGTAAAGCGGAGAAAAGAGCAGACAAACAAAGTCATGAAGCAAAAACTTCTCTTTACAACATCTCTAGATTGTCAAGTAGACAGTTAATGACCCCGCTGGTTAAGAGAATCGAAAAGGGCCACGGGGACGAGAATCAAACCAATCGGTCTTTTAGTGTATCGCCGAACCAAAATGAAATGAGAACACAGTTGTCGGTCCTTGAAATTTGTTAACATTACTTACTCCATTGGCGATATTGCCATTAGAGACATGGTCAGCCTCGTTTTCATTGTCAAGCAGTTCCGCTTGATCGTCGGAATCCGGATTGCTGTCGAGTTTGATCTCTTTGCGCTGTTGCTGTCGAGTGCTGGGGTCCAGGCCCGCGGTAGCAATAAGCGCATTTCTGAAGCGCTCAGCGTTACCAAAGTAAAGCGGAGACTCCAATCTCAGCACCTTCACTCCAGGGACCTCGAAGGCCTTCAATGAGAGCACATTACACAGTCATGTTCTGTCCTAACCATTAAAGGCAAACAACAAATAACCTCTTTCTTTATGTGAAGTGAGTAAATTCAAAAGGAAGGCTGAAGGTACCCCTTCATTGTTTGCGCGCTTTCTACTTCTCTATCTCCGACCTCTACGCGCGAAGGACGCTTCAAAACGAAGCATCGCTGAGCTAATTCAGCAAGCAAACTTTCAGTTCAATGTGGATAGTTACGTACAAAAAAGAAAAGAAAAACTTACCAAAGGACATTGTTTAATGTCACGGTACAACTCGGTTTCTTTCAGTTGCCCAAGTATGGAGAATTTCGATCTGACAATAAAACAAGCATCACATAGTTTCATCTAAAATGGGTTAGTGCACCAGTCTCAGTGCAGTTTGTTCACCAGTCTTCCAATTTTTCTTTCAATCTTCGCCCGGAGAATGCAAGTAAATATAAACCGCACAGGACTGGAATGGAGTGATATTACAACAGAGCTCCAATTACACAGTCTTGGCTTTGTTAGAACTTTTCTGAAGGAATCACAGCTTGTTCCTAATGAAATGTCGAGTTCTTGTTCTGTAAAACTATAACACGATTTTTTTTTAAAAAACATCAGGTTGCTTTGTTTATTCATGTTTAAGAAATGTTTGAAAGGGACTTACATCTTCAAACTGTGTTATACTAAACACCGTAAACTTTACACTTTATTATTTTTTAATTAAATTTGACTAAAAGGGCATGCCCGCAACTAGCAAAGGCCAATCTAGGCAAAAGCTAATGGTTCACCCGTCTTGAACGACTATTCAAACACCCTTTGTAACCTACGACGATGGCAATCACATTGAAACGCGTCTTACAAATCAATTGATCTTTTCAAAAGTCGCGATTTATTTTCTGGCTGCTGGATCGACCAAAGAACTATATCGTCCTGTTCTAGTCTATGCCGATTGATTCAAAGCCTTTTCACTACGTCAAAGCCAGAAGTCAATGATTTAGAGGCTGTTGGTCATTAAAGAAAAAGAAATTAAGGGAGAAACGTGTTCCGTCGCTTTTCGCTGACGCATTGTTATTTCGCCCGCTTTATTTCGCTGTAAGCTGTTTATTTATCTTCACTTGGAATGTCACGAGTTAGGCAAAGAGCAAGGAGATCAATGAAGAAGAGTGGCGTTTACCTGGAGAGAGTTAAAACGACGGCAAACAATGCGCAGATGACTCCCACGCCCAATCCCATATCCACTCCTAACGATATGACACCAAAACAAGTGAAAAACCACACCACCTGCAAAAGCATGGAAGAAAATTGAGAGATATTCAACCTTTGATTGTAAGATAAATATATCAATCACATGCTCGACAGTTAGTCCCGGGAGTGAGCACTTCAAGTTTCCTTTCTCACGCGGAAGGCATGACTGGCCAGAACACGATTGAGCCCACGAATCTCCCCTCAAGCGGTCATCTACGACCCGTCCACCGGCCAATAAGTTAAACAGATTTAAACCTGGTTTAACTAAAAAGGTTCTGGAAAATTAGCTGCTCATTTCGTATTATTACACAAGAAGGAAACCTGGTTTAATTAAAATATCTTAGCAAGGTGGTTTGAAGTTTGTCCTCTCAAGTTGACTGGAAAGCTTAATAGACAAAATGAAAAAGCCCAAACGTATACAAACGTGATTCAGTTAAACTACTTACTTTAATACTGGGATAAGGTTTCTGTTTTAAATGTGCAAAGCAGGAAGAAGAAACTAAAGCATTTGCTGAGAGATATTTGTATAAGGTGTAACAAAACTTACGGCATCTGGCTTATGTATTTTCCACAAGTCTTTTAACCTCGAAAACTGTCTGAGGAGGCCAATGAGATTAGCAATCACTACAGCAGCAAGGATGGCCTGGTAAAGTAGATGAAATAAACTTGAGTAATAAAAGAAAATATTTGTTTACACACAAAACAATAATAATTGAAAAAAGTACCCCTGCTTTTAGCCACGAGTCAGGCCCCTTTTAATGTAACGACGCTGATGGTGAAAGCAGAAAAGAAACTACAGTTGAAGAGAGAGTGTCGTAACACTGACGTGAAGTAGTGTGAGTATTTCCGTTAGCCCGCTTAAGGATTTCGTCTTGCAGGCGAACGCGAAATGTGCGTTAGGTGCTAGAAACGGGCTACGTATCGGTTGGTGACGTCATCAAGTTCCGCGCCAAATCGAAGGAGTGAAGAAAAAACGCATGGATGTCAGCTCTGAATTGTTTTCTTTAAGTTTTCCTTACCTTGGGAAGATGGAAGAAAAGCGGCGCGATAAACAGCAATACAAGAAGAACCAGAGTAATCACAACCACACTGCAAAGCTGTGGAATAGACAAAAAAATGTCAAGTCCTGCATCGAACAACTTATCTTATTTTTAACCTTAAGTACGTAGTATTTTTAATCTTAATAGTGGTTTTTAACCTTAGTTTTAGCCTTATGTCTACCTTTTATTACTATAGTGAATTTTAGACTTTCAATGTATTTTTGACCCTCTTTTAAGGCCTCCTCTTAAAATGTTAGTTTATGATTCTACTCGTATCATTATCTGGCTCCGTGTGAAACCTCTTCAATACATTCACCAAAAACATTAATTGTAGCCTAGTGATATAAGTTACAATTTCTTTTATTCAATAACATAGTTAATTTCGTTTCTCTGCCTGGTGTCTAATTCAGCCCAATTGCATGTATGGCGCTGACACTGTCCTCTGATTTGAGCTAAAATCAGCCCTGCAGCCGAGGCTTTCAAATAACATTTTTTTAGTTTTGACTAACAGAAACTAATACCGTAAAACTGTATGAGTGATGTGATAGTGGAAATCTAGAGACTTCAGTGTACGTAGGTAATTTTAAGATATATTTAGTTACTGCAATCCCAGGGTCTACTAAACGAGCTGAGAGGAGGGAGACTGGACCGGCATGACACAAGCAGCTTCGTGTTAGATTACCTGTGTGTTCGCGAGGTTTTCTTGGACTGCCGTCCGCGCCAAAGCATTACAGATTGGAAAACAAGAAAAAAACGAGCCTGCAATATTTCCTGCTCCGTACGCAATGAGCTCCTGAAAAGGAAACAGCCGGAGAAAAGATATGTTACGAAATGACAACAGTCTTAGTTCAGCAAAAAATAAATAAATAAATAAATAAATAAATAAAAATTTTGACGTCTTTTCTACTGAATGGAATTCTATTGATACCACCGATCCAGAAATGCAGCCACGAACTTTCTCAAACCTGACCTATTGCCATGTGTTTTCTCTATTGATTTATCTCCTGTCTGTTCATCAGACTATACATACCTGGTTTGGATCGACTGAATAGCCGCGTTTCTTTGCAAACATCTTGGATATCGAGATGTTTGTAGCAAAAATCACCACAGCGATAACAAAGGCGTCTGCGAATATTTTTGATATTCGTGACAACGATGGCACGCTCAGAGGGGGTAACCTGAAACGGGACGAAAAAAAAAAGAAGAACGTTGGCTTATTAGACAAGCCTTCTTTATATTCTATCATTAAAAAGTGGATCATGAAATAATGCAATTCAAGAGTTTTTATTGGCTGAGCCATCATGGTATGAGCCATAATTATTCATACAAAATATTTCCCTGTTTCTGATTGGTTAAAATCACACGCATAATTCACCATAGCCAGCTGCTGTTGACCAAATTTGCAAAGAACTTTGTTTATTGAACCGACGGCGGCAAAAGTTTGAAAGCCAGCCGATACCGTCATCAACCCGTGCATCTGTTCTCTTATGAGGCACGCTGTTTTAGCCAATCAGAGCGCGCGTTGTACGGAAACTTTGTTATATTAGGGGTTCGGTTTATTGTATCAGGGCTCGAACAAAATATAAAACGCGGGAAGGTGACTGAGCCCGGAAGCAAAGTTTGGGCTGACGAAGGACTGGCGCTCAAAATGTCAGCTTCACAACCCTCTACGGCGGTTACTTAAACAACCTTTATCACCTTCAATTTGATAAATAGATATTGAGTATTTCACTTACCGACGCCGCCAACAGTTTTTAATACCGTTATACATTTACGAAAAAAAGAAATGACTAATTGGACAGACTAAACCTACCAACTTTATTATGCAGATGAAAATGCGACATGAAAGCTTAAAGTGCGCATATCATCAAAATTTTTATTTTCCCATCTGATCCTATATTTCATGCAATGAACTTCTGGGAAAAAAGTTCTCGATTTGGATAAAAAGCGATTTTTTTATGAATTTTTAAAAACCTGAAAATCCTATTATCTTGCCGTCCACCCGTGCCGCTGATCACAGCATCGACATGCTCAGAGTTGTGACGTAGATTCAGGAACATGTGACTTCAGGCTTGACTTATCTCGCTTGTTTTACCTCTGTAAATTTAGCTTCGTAGTCCATGCAAAATGCTCCTTTCCAGCATTTTGTATGAACTACTAAGTTAAATTTACAGAGGTAAAACAAGCGAGATGAGTCAAGCCTGAAGTCACGTGTTCCTTAATCTACGTCACAACTTATTCAAAACGAAGCGAAGACTGGTGCGAATGGCGGACCAAAATGGCGGTAAATTAGAACGTTTTAAAACTTCTAAAAAAGACTGTATTTTATCCAAATCGAATTTTTCTTTCGCAGAAGTTCATATTGGGTGATATATAGAATCAGATAAGAAAATAAAAATTTTGACGATATGGGCACTTTAACCAGCCTTGTTCTGATAAGAATTATATCAAGCATGATACGAGTTTAAGAACCACTATAACGAGGTTTCAATCGTTTACAAAAGTTTTTATTACAGTGCAATTTATGGTTGCATTTCTCAGATGCGTTTTCAAATTCTTGTTTCGCCTGTAAACGAAAGCTGGACCATAATTTGCTTCAAATGGTGAACTTACCCCTTTGGTATTTCTCCTATGATCGATACAGCAAAATTCGCATTTATTTTGGCGCCATACGATATAGCAGTTCCGCCAATAACCTGTTGTTCAAATAAGAGAGGAACAAATGTGATTATTACCAGTTGTGTTGTCATTTATACACGTCGCCCAGTTTAATGCGGGTAAAATGAGGAAGCGGGATGGATCTATCTCGCGTTTTTCACCTCCCCTACCCCTTCCCTTTTATTCCTGTAACTCACGCTACTATATAAAGCTACCAGTAGACAGCTCCCACGCAGTGTGATCCTTTTAGTTCACTGCGAGAGGTCCCCGACGAGCAGGAATCTGAGTTATTCTAAGTTCCTACAAGATCACTAACTCCTACAATCTGGGAGGCTCCTGGCACGAAAGCCAAAAGAAACTAGAAGAAAGTTTCTCGATCGAGAAAAAGACAATAAAATAGTATTCTAACAATCAAAAGTAAAGTGCATTTAAAACACATCAATTAATCGCCTGTAATTTGTAGACCTCTAGTTGTCAGGGTAAGAGAGATAAATCCTTGCTAGCCACCAGTCCCCCGACTTTCCCAACTTAATGTAAACGTTGCCGTTATTTGAGTACAACTTCCAGAATTCCTTTCTTGTTTTTGTTTATTATTTAAATCTTGAAGCCCAGAGGATTTAAATGACAATTTCCCTAGAATTAACATGAGAAACAGAAGAAAAATCGGATTCTGGTAGTTGAAGTCAAATGACGTCGTAATGCAAATTGCGCATTGTTAACATGGTGAGGCCTGCGTTTTTGCAGTAATACGTTTGTTTGTTTTAAATTTGTTTCATTTACACGGTTCCTCCAGACTACTCACTGCAACCATGCATTATAAGGTTTCTTTATTTCCCTTCCTTTGGTTCCCTTCCTTTTCCATTCAACCATAACACCTGTTTTTTTTTTTTAAAGAAAAGCGAGAATCGACCAGAAAGTAAGTTTACAGATAATGATTATTGCGGGAGTTTGCAACCTCCCAGGACTTTCTGCAAGCAAACCCGAACTATGAAAATTATTACCACAAGTAGTTCTGCCGGTATAGGAAGCTTCAGTCTGTTTCTGCATCTTTCATTCACTTGTTTTAGTCCAATTAACACCCCAAGACAGAGCACGCCGGTGATGATGGCTCCAACATTCACTGAGGTGATATTTCTCAACATAAAAATGACGATCTGAAAGTGATAAACAACATATTTACATTTACGCTCAATGGGTCACTGTCAGCTGGCGCACATGCGCATTACATACAATTCCATAGCTAATTTGCGTATAACGGAGACGCGATAAATACTGTTTTTAACCAGATATGATAACAATAATATCGTAGGATGAGCAAAAGGACACTCAAAAACAGGTTTTTATTAGTAAACGATTGAAAATCAAGCAAAACACTGCGAAAAATAAAGCGGATTTCTAGACGAACTTTACTTTTTTCAAAGTGAGAAAAACTAGCGTCCAGGTAAGCGCAGTCACAAAGCTGACTGTGTCCCTTTAATAAATGTTGAATTACTGTATAATTAGAGTTTGCATAGTGTTCTACTGGGATAAGAATCCAACGTCTGTGTGACTAGGAAGTCCTTTGCGTGTGTTGCACTGTGTTGTAGTCATGGCAGTAGTGGTAGTTCTACTTTCAGTTGAGTGGTTGCTGTTATGGCCATGCACCTAGTTAACAGAAAACCAATGATAGTGCAGTTTTGACTTGACTGACGAAATTTGGTTTTGCACTAGCCTAGGGTACAAGATCGCGCCACTTTGTCATCTAATCAGAAGGAAAAACCAAAACCAATCGCGAATCGCTCACACGTGTTTCCTTGTGCATTTCGTCAGCTACATGTTTACGTATTTGCTTTGGGTTTTGATTGGTTCACAAAACTGTATGTGTCCTTTCTGATTGGCCAGATTCATCAGATTCAAACCTTTGGTTTTGGTTTTACAGCCCTCAAATGAAAACCGCCCCAGACTATATCTGTAAAACAACCTTAATTGACGCAAGTGCTCCAGTAATCTGCGGAACTTTGAGACCAAGAATATGTTGTAGTTGGCTGACTACTACAAGCACCGCTGATCCTGTAGTGAAGCCGCTAATCAGTGGATCTGACAGGAACGTCGCCACAAAACCCAGCTTGGCCGCTCCCATGCCAACCTAACAATGAAGTTTTTTCGGTTATTTGTCTATTGGTATATAAGTACGTTCTCAAAGGAAAAAAGTTTGAAATACACGAAGCTTTGTTAGCCGAAGAAATATAAAACTAAAGAGGGATTTTCTTCATAACTCTATTTATAAAGGCCTCCGTTTTCGTTTTTCCTCACGGTTGACTTTTCTTAAGAGTTTAAAAAATTATACGTAGAATACGAAACATGTTTAGCAGCCAACGGTGTCTGTTTTCTAGCTATAAGCGATAAGCATTCAGTTTTACCTGCCGTTGCATTGTGTTGAAATAGTTTGCAGTGTGTTGGTTTTTCATCTTGATGTATATCTTGTGTAGCCAAAATATCAGGAAACTTAGTGCCAATCAGATAAGTTGTTCTCATTACTAGCAATGTAACATGAACTACTTTACGCTAGCCTACAGAGAGGCTACCGAAGAGGACAGAAAAAAATTCGGCGAACGAAGCGAGCAAACGAGCGCGAAGAACCGTAGAATTTGGAGAGAAGAGCGATCGGGACGGGGCGGGCGCCTCGTTCGCCCAATTCTTTTTTTCCGCGTTCGCCGGGAGGCTATTTAACAAATTGACGTCAGTTTGTCATGCGTCTCTCCTGTTAGTGATCATGAATTTCGTCATAGCATTGTCAAAGTAGCTACTTTGACAATGTTATGACGAAATTCATTGTCAATAACAGGACAGACGCATTAATAACTGACATCAATTTGTTTTTTACGATAACAAATTGTCAAATTGTCCGCTCTCGTTCGTTGACGCTTCGCATAAATTATAAATTCATGTGTCTGTCTTCTAATTGACAATAAAAATTAGCCATGAGCGCGCGAGAATTTCTGCAGTTATCGTAAAATTTGTTTTTGATCATGATCTAACTGAATATAACAGATTTAATAGATCACGCTACCTGAATAATGCCAACAAGCAACGAAAGTGAAATAGCGATTTCCAGTTTCATTGAATCGATGGGTGTCCATAAGGCACCACCAGAACCCGATGGGGTGGGACTGGACATCGAAGAATTTCCAGGAGTAGGAGTGGGATCTAATGGCAGAGAACCAACTTCACGTTCGACCACCTGCGCCACCATCAAACAAATGACCGCGAAACTACCTGTCACGTGACAAAAGCAACCGTCTGTCAGTGTTGTAAATAACCTTTTAAATCAGGGTCACTCAGAGTTTTTTTAGTTCACCTCTCTATTGACTATAGCGAGCGTAGCTATATAGTAAATTACAAAACGCAACGGAAGGTACTAAGAAGTTTATACTGAATTAAAATTTATCATCACAAATCGCGATGGATTACTAAGAAACTAACTCATTATTTGGCTATGCATCCCACTGCCAAGGAATTTCTATTCGTCATTCACAATGTGCAGTGACGTCAGTATTACGTGCAAGATGGGATGATTGATCAAAAAAGCGTATGCACGTTAGTCAGGGCGGGTTCGTCTCTGATTCTTTCGATAAGGCAAGATTTTTGTCGAAACTTTTTTGGGTGGTTCTCTCCTTTTTTATCACGTCACAAACATTGTCATAAATAAACAAACAATGACATGAAGATCATGTTCTGAGTCGTTATACTTCCTTGGTTGAAGGACCTTTTCGATCCATCCTACTGAAAAAGATATTCTCAAATGGTTACCACTGTAGAATCAAACCCTTACCTACAGACAAATGCCGTGATGTACCCATGATCATATAAACCAACACAGGGATGAGAGCGGTGTAAAGTCCTGTCACAGGAGGAAGGGAAGCCAGCATAGCAAACGCAAGTCCTGAAAAATAAAAATGCCGAAGAAAAAGTTATAGAAATTCTGCTCTTGGGCTAAGTATGAAAACAGAGACTGTACATATGCATCTGTCGTCTGTAGTATGCATTTTATTTATTTTCTTTCTGCACTCCAAAACTGGAATTTAATGACACCTACATTGCAGTACACACTTGAAATAATGTTACATTATCAATGTACCAAGCTGCATTTCTTTTACTTAATAATGAATAACGATAACGACCATGACAACGACAACGACAACGACAACGACAACGACAACGACAACGACAACGACAACGATAACGATAACGATAAGGATAATGATAATAATGGATGCAGAAGGCTACCATTATAACAAAATAGTTTTCGCTTTTGTTTCATCTCTCAATTTTTATGACGCCTTAGCTTAGACGCGGACAACGAAGGAGCCCACTCGTAAACAACGTGAGCGAAATCCACGAGTAACTGATAGAGTTGAGACGTTACTGTTTATACCGCTTCGAACGGCGAAAGCGCCAAGGAAGTAATGCGGGTCTGATTTCAACCGTCTTCCACGGCGAGTGCAAGCAACTAATTGTCCTGCTCGAAGCTTTGTCGCTAGCAGCTAACGCATCAGCCCAGTTCTGATCGAATGTTTTTGAAACCTTTTCCCCCTGAATTTTTCCTCTGTCGGGTTCTTTTTTCGTAGTTGCAAATGGACAGGAACTTTTTTCGTTTCTTTGACGACATATTTAAGCTAAATCAGCAGTCTACAAACTGAGGTCTTCCACCATGATGCCAAACACAAAAGCTTGGTAGTCGTTCGTCAGACAACTTTTATTGCAAGTTTACTTTTCGTGACAACCCTTTGACAGCTATCAATTAGAGATCAATAAGTTATGCTAAGAAACGTTTTTCGTTTAACTTTGCATAGTATCAATCTTTTTTTCATATTTTTTTAAATGAAAGATCGTAAAAAGATCTTTCTAAAAGAGTGAAAAACTTTTTTTTTTGAAAAATAGTCAACTTTGGGGTATACTGATATCTTCAGTTTGCGTGCTCTAAGAATTATTGCTAAATGTCCCAGTCGCCATCTTTTTTTCCACGGTGGAGTCGGACAAACCTGTTTTGCGAGCAAAGGTAAAGATCACGCACTCTTGACCAAAGGAGTATAAGAGTGACGACTGATTCATTTCGCAGACCGAAAGCAACTGAAACAACCGTAACACACTGGCTACAATTTGCATTTTGTAATTATTTTTGCTGAGCTCAATAATATAGATCCCTATTTAGTAGCTCGCCCAGAATTTCTTAGCCAATTGAGGGCAACCAAGGGTACCAATGACTTTAGTCATTGTTGTTGTTATCGAAGTAGTAGTGCCACTCACTTAACTGCTACAGCTCAATAATTTTACTTTTTAGCGATAATATTCCCATGATATTCTAAAGAATATACTGCTTTTCAAAGCAATCCATAAACGTTCATTGAATAATTTACGTCTTTATAACTGATGGATTTATGCACTTAAATCTAAACTAATAACTTCATCACCCTCTGGACCTTTCGAAGGATAAACGTTTTCTCTCAAGTCGATAGTTGAAAAATTAATCGGTCGCTTTGTATAAACCACTCAACATTACATTACCTAGAGGAATATGCATAATTCCCACTGTAACTCCACCGGTAATATCAGGCAATAAATCTTCTTTCCAGCTGTATTTCGGTAACCAGCGAAGAACGGGAGCGAGCCGGTTAATAAAAGAACAAACACCATTCGCCGTCAGACACGTACACGAAGAAACTTTTCTCTGTACAATGCGCAAGAAGGTTTTTACCTTCACCGACTCTTCACGGCTTGAACGACATTGTGTTCCAGCGAAAAAGGATTCATCGCGAACTTTCCGTGTAATGATTATGTCTGGTGTTTGGTGTTGAATTGAAACCTCTTCCATAACCTGCGATCATATCCTCCTTCCCTGTATTTAGATGCTGACCGCAGGTTACCTCTTCCATTGATGTTCATAACTACAACAACATTTTCACGCAATACAATACCAATGAAGTCAGCAAACAGTCACGATTACGTCACGTGAGTCACGATTAAGTCACGCGTCCCAGGCACATGAGTAGACAACCTCGGGCTGTTTGATGCTCACGCCCCGCAGAAATATCAACACTTTCTTCTAACAATCAGTGAAAAATTGTTAAGAGATAAAGCTCACCACAAGTCTGATCTCGGGTTGCTTCGGGACGCACTCGGCTGACTGATCAAGAGTATGATCGGATGGCCCTAGATATGGTAAATGGTGATGCCAGCTCTGCTGCAGTAAGAGGTTTGGTCTCGTTTTATCTTGTGGCCGCCGACGATACTTCTAGTTCTAGTGCCAGAACCTCGGCGATCCACGAAGAGAAATTCAGTGTTCCGCGAAGCGGCGATGAACTCAACAGCCTGTTCAACTTCGTGAAGCACTTGAATTGTAAAAACCTTCTCTGGGGGGGTTAACAGAGATCGCTAAGAGTAAAGGCTTCGAATAAAACCCTGCGGTCACTATTGCCATATCGTGCTCTTTCATCATACGGAGGTATAAAAAGCTATTTATTTTTGGCAGGAATCTTTAAATACACCACAGGGAGCACACAATCTTGCTGAGTAGGGATAGAGTAAATAAAGGAACGAAAAGAATGAATAGTTTACCTTTGTCTCATGTTGTCATCTTTTAGCTCACGAGATTTTACTGGGAAAACTGCTGCTTACAAATCCTGCAAAACACTGTAGCGCTAAACTCGTACCTAGGCCTTTCCGCGTTCAGGCAAAAAAAAATTTTGGTTTGTATTAAAATTTTCAAATTTTATACAAACCAAAAAACTTTTTTGGTAGTAAGGCCGGCCCTGTGTCGTATTGGTGCTTTTGATTCTGATGTTCGCCAGATGTAACATAGGAACACAGTATGGTATGAGCTGAGATGAAGTCGAGTACATGAAGTTTCAAAAGGGAAATCGAAGATTTAAAAATTGAACGATCTTCGAAACCTTACAAAAAAGATAAGGTCGAAACTCTATTAAGCCGTCGCCTTCTAAGTGTTCACGGATGTCCATGATGATGTCAGTGCTGCGCGCAAAATTTATCAGCCTTGAAATTGAAAAAATGTCATTTTCCTAATTCTACTGTTACCAAACCGGCGTGAAGCAAGAACACCTGAAGAGCATAATTTGAATATCATTCATTTGCAGTGAGAACAAATAAGCTGAAAGCAAAAACAGCAGCAAAATGTACTTGGCTGAACCTGAGCAGGCTGACTAATCCTAAGACGTTAAGTTTTGCAAGGACCACCGTGAGGAAATAGAAACACGGAATCCTCTCGCTGTAGATCTAATCAGTTGCAAATTGAATGAATAACAGACGAAAGCAAGGCTGATTAAACATTATGGAATATATTTTCCAATATTTCGGATGGCACGGCCTTCCTTCTTGAGGTACACTCTGAAGAAGGAAGGCCGTGCCATCCGAAATATTGGAACTGAAATATTTAACAATTATTCACCGAAATGGGGTGAATACAAGATGGATTTCTGCATAAAGGCGCTGTGGACACATTAATTTACAGTAAACTTGCCAGCGTCCTGTTGACGTTATAACGGTATCCACCACTTTCACCGAAACTGAGGTGAATAATTGTTTTAGTATATACCACACAAGCTGAGTAACTAACGGACCAAAGACAGGGGCACCCAACGAGAATATAGTTCAAAACCACTAAAACATAGCATTGTTGAAAGTATTTTGGTATTTAAACGGTAGATATAGGCATATTTTTATCCCCTAAAAATTTTTCATCTGTTCGGATTTCCTAGCTGAAAGTCTAGTGATCCGAAAATTACAGGGATCAAAACTTACCTTTTCGAAAATTTCAGCCAGAAAAAAGGCTCCCGAAAATTATAGGTGACCTTTTTAGGGTAAAAATCCGTTAAAAATAGGCAATTATACCATATTTTAGATGTTCGAAAAACTTAGGAGAAGCAGGCAAGTAAGAAATTTTGCAAAAAATGTTCCGAAAACTCTAGATCTCAAATCGTCTTCCGAACAGATATATTTCCGAAAATTGTCGTTGGGTGCCCCTGCAAAGAGTAACTATTTGTGAAAATATACCGACAAAAGGGCATTTTGTTTTCTGTTCGACTGCTTGGAGGTGAATAGTACTTAGCCTGCATAGCTGGAGGGATTTCGTGCGCGAGTGCTTTTGTTTTGGTAGCGAAGCCGTGAATGCGAGTGGCGAAGCCGTGAGAGGGGAATATGGCGGCTCCGCCGCCGCTCGCCCGCTCACTCATCCCGCCAGCTACGCAGGCTAAATAGTACTTTGCTAATCACCTCCGAGCTAGCCAATCAGCGCGCGCGAAAAGTACTATTCACTTGTGTGGTATATACTAAAT
>JAHPZR010017689.1:87500-115000 GCA_019787425.1 Platygyra sinensis
CATAAAAGGTCAGGGAACCGGCTCCAAACCGTGGGGGAGTCCCGACAGTATTACAACAAAGGCAATGAAGCAGAACAAGGCAAAGTGTTGTGTCGGTCAAGTGAGCTCATGCAAGTGAGATCAGCACAGTAGGGGGAACTGGAGAACACAGTTGATAAGCTTAAATGCGATTAAAGGACACAATGTCATGTTTTAGACAGAAGAAAAGGACAAAATACAACAGGAAGTACTTTGCGTTTGCTTCAAGGGAAATTAAAAAAAAAAAACAGGTGAAAAACGGTCGAGATAAAAAACGACCAGATGACCCTTGTTTTTCTTCTTTTTTTTGCTTTAAAATTAAGCCCTGCGCTTGCCAAAGCCTTAGCTGCCGGCTTGATTATGGGTCTAGCCAACCCAAGCAGAGGTAGAGAAAATGCTGCGGCCACGTTGGGCGGTTTTTTTTCAATGTGTCTTGCTCATCTTAAGATCAGCGCCTTTACTGCTTTTTTCATTCGGTCTATTTGAGTGCTGGTCAAAAAGGAGCTTGTAGCGTTACGGCTGATTTTTCAGCAAAAGCTTTTTAAAGCTTTGCTTCAGCCCGTCAGTCAGATCAGAGCAATCTTGTTTCGGTCAGACAACGACCAGTTCATTTCCAATCTGTTTTAACACAAACTCTTCTTCTTTCAGTCAGGACCGCAGTGTAGAGCATTGGCTGGTCAAACTCTTTAGGTCAGCACCTGTTACAATTTCTTTGGCTGATCGGAGGTCAAAGAAAATGATAGGGTAAATTGATGAGAAGTTGGAGGTTTGAAGCTGGACGCCCGAGTTGTTGTAATTTTTTTGTCTGAGGTTAATCAGGTCGTTGAGGATTCCCATTTTGAAGTCGCTTTCAACAGTGGGACTTCCAAAACAATAAAAAGAACTCTCATCAGTCCAGCCCGACTTTCCTTTGTTTTGAAAGTCCCACTGCGTTTTTTGCATCCGAGCGTAGTTTATTCCGTCGTACCATGTGACTGTTACCCACATGTAAGAATCTGCTTGAACTTGCTAGGCTAAACAGGTGCTGTATTTTTGGGTATTTAATGGTAAGCAGCACGTTCTTAAACCACTTCTGAGGTTCTTACATACGGGTTTTACTGCAGGTGATGTAATGGGGTGATAATGATGAAAGATTTGCACAGAACAGATTCTATAGCAAGCCTGCAAATAATTTTTGCCTATAGGCAGGTCATTTGTCAGGCCAGAGGCCAGTTTGACCGGACAAGAAGCCAGTCTGGCCGGACAAAAATACAAATCAGTATGAAAAGGTTAACTCAGTTTCAGAGAGAGCGATCTATCGATGCATTTCGACGCATTTCAATCTTTTTAATCGGCATTCAGATGACATAAATTTAAACTACGTAAAATAAAGATTTTTTTTGGAGAACCAAATCTAGATGGATTTTTCAGTCTATTCCCTTCACGTTTGATTTTTTGGTGGTTTTTGTACTGTTTTAGTTATTATTTAAGGCTATCGTGAAATAAGGGCGTATATTGCTCTTTGGGCCAGCTTTTGGTACGATTGAGCTAATTTTTGGCAGATTGACTTGTTTTGACTCGAAAAGCATTGTTCTGTAATTGGAAAAAAGATATTCATTCAGTACAGTTGGACTAAAAAAGCCCAATAAGTTAGACACATTTGTCTTTATTCAATTGGAAATATAACGTCTGCAGCATCATCACTCCAATTAACAAAATATTTGTTATCAAAGTAGTTATTTCGCAAGTGGGAAGCAAGTTGGATCAGTAGGGCATCAACAGGGACACAATCCATTGGCATACATGATGTACATATATTCAATACCAAGCTCGCAATGCACTATAGGGCGATTTTCAGATGTGGTGTTTTTCGGCTTTTTTTGTTAGCGGAGAGAGACTTTGTTGCCGTGGTTTGGTCCATATTTCTCGTGATAAAAGCAAAACAGGATCAGATTAGCTATTGTTTTTTGTTTAATTTATTGTGTGAACGATTTTTTGACCGATTTCATGAGGCGATTGAAGTCATCAGACAGATAAGAGGGAAATGAAAACTCCATGTTTAGGCGCCCATTCGGGCTCCTTGAACAAAACGTTAGTCGCTCACACTCACAACTTAGGCGCCTCAGGCGACCGTTAGGCAGCAGCCTTCACTCATGCTAAACGGTATCTGACAGGTTCTAATTTATTTCAATTGATTTTGCAAATGTTTTGCTTTCGTGCGTCCATGATTGCGTAAAAAGTTTGATTGTGTAGATGCAAAAGACTGTGGAAACGAAACACAAAACCGCCTTTTTTCGTAATACTGTGAACTGAATAATGGATAAAATTTTTCATATTTCCCGGATATTTGGGCTACAGACATGCACGGTCATAATGTCCGACCAGGCTAAGCTTTCGCCGGTCAAAAGCTAAAATTTACCGGACATTTGTCCGATGACCGACTGTTATTTGCAGGCTTGTATAGAGTAAATTACTGAATCCTTCTTCGAGTTCTTACAGCAGTAATCATTTCGCCCGATACCGGTCCCACCTTTCCAATCTCTTTACGATGGCCAATTCACATTAACAACCCAGTTGATAAAACCAAATTATTTTGTTATACTCCCCAACATTGCAGCACCACCATGAGTTTATCTAGAAACTCACAAACACACCTTTCTACACTGTTACACAGAGCTTCGACACTACAGCAATTTATTTCCTGGTTTTTTTTTTCGTTCTCGTGATACATATCAAATATAAATCAATTAATTCTTTTATCTCCATAATCAGTATGCAACATAGTAATTTAGAGGGCAAATACATCTCAAATCAGTACAAACAAGATACAAAAAGTCTAGATCAGTTCTGCGAAGGATAATGTTATATTTAGCGACAATATGATCACTGAAATAAAGATATGATCACTTAAATAAAGTTTTTTTTTTTATCTGACTGGGTATTTTTACTAGTCAGTTTATTTTGCAGGCAAAAACTAGCGATAAAAAAGTCCGACGTTTCGGCGACATCTTGGCGCCATTGTCATGGGAAACTAAATTAAATACGCGATTTCAAGAGTAACTAAGAGTCCAGAGTCATTACTATTTTCATAAGTTAGACAAAGACTTTAGCGCGAATTGAGTCTGATTGTACATTTAAACAGGGTCGTAATTGTTTTATGAGTAACATCTCTTTAACAATTACGACCGTTTTTAACTATTAAGATTCCACTTCTCAACAAACACAGAGAAAGATGGACTATTCACAATGATGGTACATATTTACACGAGCTTACTATAATTTTCAGGACCTATCAAATACGTTTAGTGTACTTTAAAACTTTCACAAAACTTGAGCTGCCAAATCGGGCCGCCATATCGTTCAAAATTCTCTCTTCCCATGAGGCGAACAAAGGCTTCCTGTATAAAGAAAATAGTACGAGTTTTTAAATGCCATAACACCGACTTCGAACTTAAAGGGAACCTCCACTCTAACAACAAGTTGGCTTTGAATTGTTAGAAGTCATTACTAAACTTCAAATTTTATTGGACAAGGTGAAAATAACATTCAAGAGTTAAGGTTATCGCCTATTTTCGCTTTTAAATTTCCTGTGCACCACTATTTTGGGTTTTGTGACGTCATGTGGTTGCCGCTATTGTTAGGAAGCAGAGCATCTTTTGCGTGAAACAACTGAGCAACCATATGACGTCATGTAATCCAAGATGGCGGCGCGCGGGAAATTTAAAAGCAAATATTTAGCAATTAGACCCGTAGCCCGAAAGGGCTACGGGTCAATAGCCCATGAGGCGAAGCCGAATGGGCTATTGACCTGTGGCCCTTGAGGGCGAAGGGTCTAATTGTTTTAGTATCACCTAACTAGTCTGACAGGAAAGGCAATAATAAAGTTAGCAAATGCAAGTTGAAGAAATATTTATTTTGGAAAAAAAACCGAAAGAAAAACCGGTGAATTTCGCTACTCAATGACTATTACTATTAGTCCCCTAGTAGCGTAGCCAATCAAAATGCAGGATTTGCATTAGTCTACTAGTTGGGTGATACTAAAGATGATTAGCCTGCGAACGCAGACGTATTTCCGGCTGTCACTGGTTCGGAGACAACCGACAGCCGGAAATACGTCTGAGTTCGCAGGCTAATAGATGATAGACAAACCCTGTTTTGCCTCACACTGATATCTCATCGCTGGGTTTTCAACCGACATTTGAAATAAGACAGTATATCCTACAATTTAAGGTCCGTTTGCTTTCAGTATGAGTGGAGGTTTCCTTTAAAATAAATAACTTATCTGCTACAGTCTACAAGAAGCTGCCTTGACACTCGAAAGTTCGCACTATTGCACAACACTCGAAGGAAAGCACATGGACGAACATAGAGACGACGTCGTTCGCCCCTGAAGAATTTATTTTGGGGGCCAAATCGGTGTCCACAGACACATAAAGTACATCCTCGAATTAGCGCCTCCTTTGACTAAGTGCCCGTCCTATCGGCCAAAATTTAAACTAAGCACCTCCCCTCGAGTAAGCGCCCCCTCTCCTCCCCTTGTTTTATGGAACAGTACTGAAGGATGTAAAGTTTTGGTCTTGACCAATCACGAGCAAGTGATCGTCGACTCATTCAAACGCTGCGGACCGTAGCAATGGACGGTAGTGAAGAACTGATGGTTAATTGGCTAAAGCCCAGCCAACCTCTTGCAGCATTCCCAGATCGGCCAAAGGGGTTGTATCACGTCGTTCTTTAAGAGAGACTTCTCAGGGACTGATACATACATAAAACCTATCATATCTGACCAAGATTTGGGGAAAATTAAATAAGCGCCCCTCCCCCACGCGGATTAAGCGTCGCCCCGTGTTCTCCTCCTAAATTTGAAATAAGCGCTTATTCGATGATTTACGGAACACACAATTCGAGTTTTTCTGCATTACCCGATTAAAACTGCGTCCTGTCGAACGCAATAATTCAGTCAACTTTACATACATCTTCCTGAAACCCGTAAGAGATTCGTCCATAAATCAACAAACGAATGGACGAAAAACAAACAAAGGAAAGAACGCTCAATCGATTAAGCAGAGTAGGAACATTGGAGGCAGCGAGCAAACTAGTCAGACTAAATAAACAAGTAGGAGCCATGGGCTCAGAATGATAGCCACATCCAACGTTACCTTTTTCGTCACGACATTTGTTTTCCCCAAACATCACGCAACTCATAATGACATAACTTACCTCAACATAGTCCTCTTGATGGGTGTCGATAATATTGAAGGCGTTTTGTAACAGATCTTCTCCGATGCCACGTATACATTCCCTGCAAAAACCAGCATCGATAAACGATTGAGGATTTTCCTTCTAGTGTGTCCACTATCCTTGTTGGTTGACTTTACAAAATAAAAGTCTTCTTCGCCGAGCAGTTATTTGACAAGTCACGAACCTCACGCATCATAATAACTCCATGATGCATGTTAACGAATGAATCAATTGCAAGAGAAGGTCAAGGTATACGTTGATCTTGTCTTGATCAATTGTTAATACAATTCATTTAGTGAATAAAAGCTTACTGTAGTAAAATATGTAATTATCTCAGTTGAGTGCATACAAAGACAGAAGCCTCACCTTCGCAATCGATCTATTCTGTCGCGTAATCTTCCCGATGTTGTGGGTGATCCTCCTTGGAAAAAGAAAAAAACAAAGGGGGGCTCGTGAATAACTGCAAACAGTCGCGTCTAATGTAACCTTTGAATAGAAGTTTCTCTTATCGTATATTTGTGCTTTGACCAGCATAGTCCCGTCTTTTTCTCTCTTTCCTCTTTGTTCTTATATCTTGTAGTAACAAACGTACTAAGCAACATATGATGGAAGTGTTTTTACATGTCTGTCTTCACTAAAGAGAGTCTGGAGAGTCAAGCCTTCAGCTTCACTATCGGTTCACTATGATCGCAACGGTTACCTTATTTGAACAATCTGTGCTGAATTTAAAGGCATCTTAACTGCCACGATATTAGTAATGAGAAAATGAAAATGTTGCTGTTGTTGAGGAACAAGATAAGTGTAACCCAATCCTCACCATAAGGCACGTCAAGTGGTTCCATCTCTTCGTATTTTTCTGGCGGAGTCTCCACATCAGGGGATTCCCTATCAACACTGACATCTGACATTTTTAAGGTGCTATCCAGTGCTGTGATTAGAGAAGTGACGTCACTTTGGCTGCGATGTTTTCTACAATGATAAAAGAACTTGATTGATCAATTAACTTTCCATTTCTGTGGCTGTTTACTGTAATAAAGTTGAATTCATCTGATTTTCAAAACAGTGACCTACAAGAAAGACAAGCCTGCTGCCCGTAAACGAGAACATTTTTTTTCTGTTTAGCAAGTCGCCGCCATCCCCAAATCTGATAGGTAATATTATTTTTTTGGTTTCCTTTTGCAGGTCCGTCCCAATTAAAATCGTTCTTTTGCTGTCTTGCAACATATACTTTCCGGGGTTAGGTTGAAATATAGAGTTCTTAATTCCTACTCAAATAGAGAAATAGAGAAACAACACAAACACTCTGCTGAAACTTTGATCTTTGACTCACATTTAAAATTTATTCTCGGTTAACTTTCACTTAAACAGTCGAATTTAAAGGACTTTTAGGTGCGCGCGATTTCCAATAATTATCATGTTTCAATTTCCAGTTTTCCTGAAGAAATTCTGACTAAACATTTTTTTTATTTCCATCGCACGCACATTAAAGTGCTCCGCCATTACGACAGGCCTGGGCGTGCCCATCAGAAGTTTTTTCCTTACTAGTACACTGAGTAATAACTGTCACCCACCTCGGAGCATGCGCTGAAGGTTCATCTATACTAATCTCCTCTAATTCCGAGTCTGTGTCACTGTCATGTTCAACTGATTCCTGTAAACAGGGACAAAACTTTCCAGTATTTGATTTGTCCGGAGTAATAATTTACCGCGTCATAAATATCGTTTAGGTCAATCATTTTTTCTTTCCTTTTGCATAGTGAAACAAAACTCGAACAGTAAAGTGGCAACTTGAAATAATGCAGCTATGCATTTAAGCACATGTTTTGAACATGTCGTTCGTGGAAACACTTTACCGTCATTACATGAGGTGTTATGCCAGCCCTTTTCACATCCAGAAGCTATATCAAACAAGGCCTTCGTTGCTCCTGAGCTGTAGTTTTAACTCATACTCTCTTCCACAGAATTGGAACCTGTTTCTTTTTCGTGACAGTCGAAGAGTGATTTATCGTCTTGTTTGACCAGCAGATGATGTCAGCTCTAACATACTCTAAGATCCTTTAATCGATACGCTTTAGACCGTCGTCCACCTCTCATTTGACAACCCTCCTGATCTCTCAGTTTCGTTCGATAACCTACGAATCCGGAAGTCGTGGGTTCAAACCCCACCGAGGTCAAATTTTCTTTGACCCGAGGGGACTCCCAAATTTCCTTTAACCAGGGTAATTGCCCAGGGATTTGGCCTATCGGGAGTATTGCTTACTTCCGGCAACCAAAATATAGCAAAAAAATTATTATCATTTCAGTTTCACGGCTGGTAAGCGGTTCTACTCCTAATCTATATCATTTACACATATTCCGCGATCCACTATCTCAATTACCCCGACCGCAGTCGGTAGAGCATCGGTACATCTAATCCGGAGATAGTGGGTCCAAACCCCACCAAAGTCAATTTTTTTTAGCCGTGGGGATTTCCAAATTTCCTTTAACCAGGATAATTACCCAGAGGATCTGTTGTATCGACAGTATTGCCTACTTCCGGCACCCATAATATACTAAAACAATCGGTATCGTTACGACAACGAGAACCTACCGCGATAGAAGCACTTGATTCTCGCCGAGCAATGGGCCGGGGACCATCCGGGGTGTCAAAACCCTCAGGGCCTAACTGACGTCTAGGATCAGGGACACTTGACCCCTGTCTAGGGGTAGCTAGAAAAACGAAAAAAAAAAAAACCAACATAAGCAAACTACACATAAACTCTCTCACTGAAATGACGAATGTCGTACCTCCTTGATAGCTCTCCTGTGACCTCTTAACCTTGGCAGCGATCACCTCACTAGGGGAGGGGAGTACAGACACTGAGGGAGGAGTGGGTACGGCGTTCTTGTCGCCTTTCTGTCGTTGTTTGAGCCTTCGTCTCTCTCGCGCAGATAAGCCACTCTGTAAATCAAATCATCACAGCGAAAAGGTTCATCACTCAAAGAAAACATTGGATGTCTGCGGGCACGTAGGTTAGCTATCTAAGAACAACGTGCGCTATTTCCCGCAAAATTTACACAAAAGATGTCAAGTGAGTCCATACTTACCGCAGGCGTGTTGTCACTAACAGACTTACAACTAAAAGAAAAGAAGAGAGTTTGAGTTAATTAATCGTTAAATATACTGATTCAAGAGACCGCAAAAGAAAATGCTGCCGGTGTACGGTTGCCATTCTTGGCTTTCCGTTTGGGTTCTACCATGTGGTTGTTCTACGAAGTAATCAGCTTTGCTTCATTGGCAAGTTGATGGTTATGATGAAAATTTAAATTCCTATTAAAATACCAATAACAATGATCTTTATTTCCCCATTCCCCACCAATACAATCATGTCGTTCACTCATGAATCAGGTATTTCTAGTAGTCGTACATTCGAGTTCTGCTTTCCTTGGGCGTAACGAGTCGCATAAGGGAAACGTGAAAACTTTAATGGTTGATTGCTGGTCGCATTAGCGATGTGCTGTAACAGTGCAGGGTTTCTTCACCTTTTTGTTCCTTTCTGGAAAAACGTTGCTTTTTTTTATTTTTTGGTGAGGTGAGTCCCACTGTACCTTGACATACCTTGCTTCAGAGTCCGCAGCACTAACATCTTCTTCCTCCTCTTCTTCTTCCTCAGCATAATGTGATCTGGCCGCGTGTGAGCTGGAAGTGACTTTGTATCTCCGCCTCGCTCTTGGGCTTCTAGATGCGGGCAAATCTACCCCTGGGAACCCTCCCTTGGGAGGCTGTGGTAAGGGTCGCTGAAGTTGATGAGACTAATGTTAAAGAACAAAAGCAGAGAAATTATAAGACTATCTATTTCCAAGATATCCTTCAGTGTACCAAAGTCTATTTACATAATTATCTTAGTTACCTTGTTTTTATTAATTTTAGTACGTAATAAATTTTATGATATTCGCGTTCTGTGAAAAATCGGGAAAATTAACACTTGCGAAAGAAAGGGAGACCAAAAAATGAAATCTGGATTAATTATTTAACAAAATCCGTGATTAGCAGTATTCAAACAATACAACTTGCCCAAAACCACTAAAAATCGACAGCATAACAGTTTTAACACTTAAAAAATAAAAACCATGGGGTTTTAAACTCCCAACCAGTTACCCAGCATTGAGACCTCCATACCTCTGCCTTGGGTGTCTTTGACTTGACGGCACTAGGTAAAGGTCTCTTTTCCTCACCAGCCACAGTCTTTTTAACATCTTCCGCTGACCGTCTTACCGAGATGTCGTGCTCTACACCTCTCTGCTTTGCCGCCTGTCTATTCCCAGTCTTTTCACTGCCAGCTGACTTTTTCCTTTCAGCCATTTGTTTCTTAATTGCTTCTTTTTGTTTCAAGTCCACTACGTTTCTTTCCTCAATTTTTTTCACGTTCACCTCAGTTTTTCCTTTTTCAGATGATCCACTTGAAGAACTTGTTGAATCCACAGACGATCTTTCCTGGTCATTTCGTGACGAAGGCTTGGGTGATTTCTTTGCAGGTTTTTCGTCCTCTATAATACAATCCACGCCAGAAATTGTAGCAATAGAAGCCTCTAATCCTGAACCGGAATATCCTGAATCTGATTTGGATGTTCGTGAATCTGAGGACTTTGATTTAGCACTTGAAATTCTCTCTCCTTTTGATGAGGTTTTCTGCTTTTGCCTGAAGAGTTTGAAAACAATTTGGAAGTATCAGTAAATTTTTAATAAGTTAACAATATTTATTACAGGACGCCCTCTCACCTACCGCTGATGTACAGAGAGATCCTCTTCTAAATATGTCATTAGTCACATAATAAATAATGGTAATTGAACTAAGTGGAGTGCAGTTTGCACTGAAATTTCAAAATGATTTCAAAGTGATTTCAAAATCGAACGACCGTGCAGCACAAGTTCGATTTGAAATCACAAGTATGATTTCAGACGAAAATTGCACTCTGCTCAGTTCAATTCTCACTTTATTAGATCTATTTTGAAATCGTACAATTTAATAACCAAATTTGCCAAACATTGGCTTTTTTGTCTTTCATTTTCCTGCAATGTGATTGGTAAGTTTAAAACAGTCTTAAAATCTGATTGGTTGTTTTGTTTTATCGCCTCATTCTCAATGGCTGAGAAGAAGATGGGATTTAGAGCAAAAGATAGTGTGAATCGTGGATAAATTGCACCACTAAGAGCCAATCACATTGTAAGGATAACCAGTGATTTCAAAATGGATTTAATAAAAGGAATAAGTCAAAGTGTGTATCATGATTAACAGACGAAAACATATCTACTTCACAATTGAACAATACTATAGGTACAAGGGCATGAATAATAATAACAGGAAGAAAAGCATTTTAATAATCAGAAGCTGGATCAATTTGTCGGAAACAAACAAACACAACCAAGCTATAATATGGGAGTACTTGTTCTCTGGCAAGGAATATTAATCTAGTTGTGAAAAGGAAGGAGCTTAATGATCCAGGGCCTAAAGTATAGCATTCTTTAAAATCATTGGTAAGCTTCAGTTCACAGTTTAAACACAGTTAATGATACATGTAAGTTAATACAGAGTACTTGTATTCAACACAACACTAAGTATCTGTACAACTAGCTTAAGTAAAATGGATTAACAGGATGCAAATAAATAATATATTTCTTCCTTGAACTTTTAAGACGTGAAATGAAGTTGATCATCTTAAACTTTTAAATTTCACCAGCAGAAAAAAGAAAACAAGAGCAGGTCTGCAGGAGTTACAGCAAGTTAGCTCACCTGTTTTTTGTGCCCTCAAGAAACAAAGCAATCTGTTTTTTGATGTAGTTATGACGCAGAAGGCGTGCAGCACTGGGTCTTTTCTCTGGTTCCAGCTCCAACATGCTTTGCACTATTGAACACAAGTCACTGCTGTAGTGTGTTGGTAGTGGTGGAATCTGTGAAGAAGGTGTAAATATTTGCTAAAGATTCCCATTACAGGTTATGTTTCTTTCTTTCATTAACCCCTTAAGTCTAAGAAATAAGTCCCAAACTTATTAACTTGGTAATTCTCAATATGTTTCTCCTAACATTTCCTTTAATGTCACTCTTGGCAATAGTTGATGAATTTAAAAATTCTCCTCACCCTTTTGTTTGACAATGTATTGACCTCATGAAGACATGATTGATCAAAATAGTTATACACAACTTAAGCAGTTGTGAAAATAAAGCCTGAAAAAAATTCAGGCCTGAACAAGATTCAAACCCATGACCTCTGCGATACCACTGCAGTGCTCTACCAACTGAGCTATCAAGCCAACTATGAGGTGATAATGTTGTAATCAGTCATGTCTTCAGTCATGTCTTCACATCTTTCTCTGCAGTTCAATTATATGATCATTCATTCATTCAGTTGGCAATATACTTCACCATCTACGAGTATATTACTAACTCACAATGCGACTGGTTTCCAGTTGGCTTGAAAGCTCAGTTGGTAGAGCACTGCACTGGTATCACAAAGGTCAAGGGTTTGAATCTTGTTCAGGTTCTGAATTTTTTTCAGGCTTTAATTTCACAACTGCTCAAGTCGTGTACAACTGTCCTGATCAATCATCTCTTCATATCTTTCTCTGCATTTCAAATATAAGTTTCTTTGTATATTCAGTTGAATGGGTTGACCTTGTGAGGGAGAATTGATGTTTATCACAGACTTGATGTATTGAAGGAGCTGCGGTCAAAACTGACACTGGTATGATCATACATGCAAAATCATTTGATACCACAACCTCCTGAAAACTACCATAATGAAATGTTCAGTTAGTAAATTTAAAACAACTGGTGTTAGCATCTGATTATGCTAATGCAAGCACATTCTGCATATCATGGGATGCATTGTTGCCACAGAGATCACTTTTCAAAATTTTCTAACTTTTCAGGCTTTTTGCTTTCCCTTATAGCCATCAAATCAAGTCCATGCATTTATTGAGACTGATAAGTTTTAAACAAATTTTCCTTCTTTATAAGGAATGACATTGTTTAGATACACTGTATCAGTGACTCCAAGTGTTTCTTCCAGCCTTAATAGCAATAAATCAGTAATGTTGATGGTATTTAATCAGCCGCATTAATTGATTTCAATTTTCCCTGACTCAAACTAAAATACCCTGACTTTTCCCTGGCCTAGAAGAATTTTTCGCCCTGACCATTTTCCCAGACCTGAGGCTACCATTAATTTTTGTGATTTGATTATCATATTAATATCAGTACTAGATATTCACATTCACATATTACCTTTCCTTTAAGAATCTTGTAAACCAAGGAGCTCATATCCTTTGCATTGAAGGCATGTCTGAGTGTACACATTTCATACAAACAGCAACCTAAAGCCCACACGTCAGACTGAACAAGTAAGCAAGAGAAAAAAAGACAGCAAATTACCTGTTTATGTTATGCATTAATTATGGTTTTGAAAAGACACACAACAGAGAAAATCTAATAACAACCATGCAATATAAGAATGGAAGAGGAAGAATGCAATCCAACCAATGAGACAGTCCTGTTCAATAAGCATAGGCTAGCGTCTTTTCTTGTTGGACTATGTACAGTACATTTAGTGGATTCTGTATTGTGAAAGTTTTGAGGAAATTTAAACCACAGATTGAAATTGCTGTTAAAATGCTGACGGTCAGTCTTTTCTCCTTTGGTCAGTCAGAAGAGTTTTCATCCATGGAAGCAAATGCAAAAGAGAAAAATAGAAGAAAAGGAGTTCATCAGAAATGTCTTGCCTCATACATATTATAATCCCTGTCAGAACATGAGAGAAAAACAGGCTGTTCAAAAGAGATGAAGTTTTGGGTATCTAGTGAGAAGAATTTTCGCAAAGATAAACATTTGTTGTCTTTGTACCATGTCAACCCAACCATTCTCTCTTCTATCTTTCAAATAGTTTTTCCCATATACAGTAATCCTCAAGACTAGTGGCAGGTACACTGTATTTAATAAGTACAATACCTTATGATTATAGGGTTTATTAGAAAAGAGTTCTGGTGACATGTAGTATGGTGTTCCTATAAGTGTTGTAGCCATGTCAGAGGAAGTCTCCAGCACCCTTGCTATACCAAGATCGCCAACCTAACAGCACAGTAAGAACATTGTAATATGTAATTACATGTTTTGCATGGAATGATTTATCTGAAAAAATTCTCAGTAGAGACTACTTATCTTTGCTCAGTATAATAACATTTGAACTTGCTAGAGGCAGATGTTAGGGATGCTACGCAACATGATGCTGATGCCGATGGCAAAGTTAAAAATAAAAAAGGGATTTATCTTTAACATACAAATTGTGTGACTTGAAGAATTTTCAGATCAGCTTTAAAACTCTTGGTGCTTCCTAGATCATACAAGGTCATGTAACTTACTTTAATAATATTGCTCTTTGTCAGAAATATATTTTGAGTCTTCAAATCCCTATGAAGAACATTCCTCTCATGGATATACTGCAAAGGAAATGTGAGATATCACAACAGCAATGAGTTCATCAGGTATACCTCAAATTATCCCAAAGCTACCACAACTACCAACAATAATATTATTGAAACCCGACTTGAGTTCTTAAATTTGCAGGAGACATAAGAAATTAGCTGATTACTGCACATGTAAACTAGAGGATATCCGAGAGATTACTGCAAAAGGACATCAACTGGTTATTGAAACTAGCAAGGGGACCAGCAACCTTCAGTGAACTAGGATCTCATACAGAAAGGATACAGTGGAAACTTGACTCTGGGCTAGATAATGACCTGAAGAATTACACCAAATAACACAACCATAGGTAGTATCACGGAGGGATAGAGAAATCCCAAGGAAAATTGATGCGCCCTTATTTCAGTCTACTGTATGACCCTGGACCACAATCTTTTTGGCATTTATGTAATGGAATAACTGACACAGAATGAAATGATAAGCCACCTATAATGCTTTAACTGAGACTGTAACCTTTACCAAATTAGGCTGCTTACCTGCAATGCCATTGCAATTTGAACAAACCACTCAACAACTTGTGTCTCTTCCAGAATTTTTCCATCTTTTGAATGTACTTTTAACTTTGTGTACAAATCACCTCCCTCACAAAAGTTCATTACAATGTGAAGAAATCCTTCTTCATCTTGGAATGACTCTCGGTATGAAACAATGTTGGGATGACGCAACTGCGATAACAACTTTGCCTATAAAGTAATAAACATGTCCAAACTATCACTGGCACTTATTCATTTATGCTCACTGATAAAAGAACCCTTTCAGCGTCAATTAACTTCTTAACTATTCTTACAGACTCCCTATAGCTTTTCCCTTGATTTTCCTTCCCTGCTGGAGCAATACATCCATCATACATGTATGTGCCTTAAGTGATGTAGCAATACTGTACATATACATCCAGCATGGGTGACTTAAGCTACGAAAAGTCCAACAAAATTTCATGTACACTAAATTAAGTTTGAGATTGGCACCTTTAAATTTTGGCACACATGCACAGCCTAGTAAATTACACTGTAGTGAACAACACCTCATTTTTGAAAATTAAATGTATCTCATCTAGTTAAGCTGTTTAATCTTGTCCCAGAGGTCTGGATCCTTTAGGTTGAAGCATCAAGAATCAGACAATTTGGGCAAATTTAGAAAGTGTGTAACTAATAATCATGGTGGATGTCCTCTCTACAAACATTTAGAATTGGCTGAACTTGTATGCACACAACCAAACCAGAGACACTTGACTTTCTGGCTCAAGCTATTTCAAGTTATTGTTTTGTTCAGATGCAAGGCATTAAGAGATTTGTATATGCTACTATAAAAAAAATTTATGCTTCCCAAGACTAACTCCTGAAAGGGCTTAGCCAGCTGAAAAAGAGGTGAGGGTGCAAAAACGTCAAAACATACTGTATGCAAATTATGTGTTGGTTTTGTGTGAAACTAAACTCTCTTGTATGGCATCCAAGGATGCCATACAAGAGAGGTAAGACAGACAGAGGGAACATACAGGAGAGTGTATAATTTTGTGCAGTTGTACAAAAAAACCTGTATAAAATAACAAGCAGTTCCAGAAAATATCCATATCAACCCCAAGGATAGTTAACAGAAATCCAAGGGGGACTAAAGGACAGTATGGCACTATACTGGAATTTCCGGAGGTGTGGGGAAAGTCAAACAAAAAAAAACCTTCTATGGGAAGAGAATGGATATTTTCTGGAACAATAAAATTATTGCACTAAGTAATTAACAGTGGCAGCCAGTATGTGAACAACTTACTGTACGCAATTCTCAGCAAAGATCTTACTGGGACAGACAAGATTACTCCCCATAATTGCAAGCAAGCCGGGCACATGAACCCCTGACACAAAGGCAGCTGGCTTAACCAGGTCATCATAGTTTAATTCTTAACCACAAACTTACAAATACACTACTAGTTTATAATGAGGTTAATAAACCCATGCCAAACTACACAACAATGGGGTCGATCTTTACCTCTTGTTCAGCAGCTTTTCTTTCTTTAGACGAAGCTTTAGAAAGATCGACCTTTTTCATGACATACTGCAGGTAACAAAAAAACAAACCAACAGGGCAGTGTGAAATGCATGTAAGCTTATTAAAGTTTTTAAAACCTATAAGCCACTGAAATCAAAGCCCACTATTTTTTGTAAGCTTGAATAAAACCTCACCTGTTTTCTATCCTTTCGATGCTTAACCAGGCAAACCTCTCCATAGCTTCCTTTTCCGATTACTTTTCCGATGGCATAAGATTCTAAAGGCATTTTCCCACACAATGACGGTAAAGGGATTCACGTGTACGTTGACTTTAAGTATCTCAAAGAGGATCTTTCGTCCTTCATACGTGACCGATAGAACACGCTTTCTCCGGGTTATTTTGATCAAAACAGCTGCAATTGACTGTGGACGCTTCAGCTACATTTGAACGAAAGCTATGGGTTATCCTATCATGTATAGTTCCACAGACGAAGCCAGTAATATATCTTAAACATGCAGGAAGCACTTCGAAGCAATTCTTTGCGTCGTCTGTAACTATGTGAGCATGATTCCTTGCGGCAGTGAATGAGTCATCCTATAGAAGAGTAAAGACTGGACCTAGAGACCGACTTGTCCCGCTTGGTCTCGATTGGTCCCGCTTTAGTCCCGCGTTTGTCTCGCTGGAAGCAAGAAGCCAAACACAACATAAAATTTTCAGATACCAACTTATTTACCATTCCTTACATTGTGTGAAAAAAATTGAAATATGTACATATATATATTAAGGCACATATATATTAATATATATTAAGGCACACATGAATTGAATTAGAATGAAATTTGAAATAATATTAAAAGGGAATTGTTAGGATTAAAATGGGTTGGAAACACTACCAATTGTTCACAACCCATTTTAATCCCAACAATTCCCTTCTGAAACAACTTCAAATTTCACTCATATTCAAGTGAAACCCCGCCTCAACGTCGGGGTTAACATGAAGCAAAAAAATTTCTGCGTTTCAAGTACACATGACCCGAAAAATAAGTAATTTAAAAAGTACACGCATTTAAAAGGCTTTTCAGAGTAGAGTAAAATTGTGATATCTTGCTTTGTTCCAGAGAAATTCAAGTTTTCCTATTACGCAAATTTGGTCACTGATGACGTCATCGGTTGTACAAGTACAGTGGTGTCAGACAAAATTAAGAATATCTCCGCCAATAATGAAGCAATGCTATTGAAACTTGGCACGGATGTTGCACCCTACAAAATATACCAGATGGTTTATATTTTGATGTTGCTATGGCAACATGCTTGGTTCCAGTCCCTGCCTCTTCAAAATCAAATACTACCATTTCAGGTTGTAGCTGCGCAGGGCATAATATACGGCAAAAAATGTTAAAGAGACTACCCAATGAAGGTGGGACTGGCATACGCCTTAGATAAGACCAGGTATTTTGCTTTGTTGAGTCGCAAATGGTGACATTTAATTTTGAAGAGGCAGAAGATTGGAACCGAGCATGTTGCCATAGCAACATCGAAACGTGTACCATCTGGTATATTTCGTAAGGTGCAACATCCCTGCCAAGTTTCAATAGCATTGCTTCATTATTGGCTGAGATATTCATAATTTTGTGTCACACCACTGCACTTGCGCAGCCAGTGACGTCATCAATGACCAAATTTGCATAATAGGAAAACTTGAATATCTCTGGAACAAAAAAAGATATCACAAAAAGAAAAACCCCATTTTACTCTACTTTGAAAAGCCTTTTAAATGAGTGTATTTTTTAAATGACTTACATCTCGGGTCATATGCACTCTCAGTGTCACACCATTCAAAACCGTTCAACAATCGCTCAACAGATACAAAGTCCAGAATCTGGGGGGAAAAAAAGAAGCTCAATATGCAAAGCACCTGCCAAGATTCAGGCTACAGCAATTATTCTCAAGCAAGATATACGGAGAAATATTTTACCCAAATTTTTAATGATTTGGCTTGAGCCCATCCGAATCAGTCATGTAGCAGCTCTCGTAAGGTCTCACAAGAATGGCTTGCTGCCCTTTGAGAGTACAACAGAAAAAACAACAGAAACAATGCCCCTAGCCCTACAACAATAACAGCTGCTACAATGATAAAACAATAGCAACTTACGACAGCTGCTACACTTCTGCCGTCCGGAGGGGCTCCAACATCGCGGTCGCAAAACCAACTGTAACATATGTCACTGCGTTTTGCTATAATAGCGTGGATGTATCTCTCAGAGAAAACAAGAACATTAAAATAACACTTTTTCTAATACATGAACTTTTCAGATAGCCAAATTCGGTCAAATTCCCCGAAATAAGTCACTTCTTTAACCAAGATGACAGCTCTTTCGGCCGTCATGTGAATGCCGCTTCATACAAAAGCTCAGAAATTCAAGCGGAGTCTATCACAAAACCAAGAACCCATTCGGAGCAAAAATTTCTCTGAATACTAGCTTTCAGCTGCTTTTGCACATCATAAAAGTAAAAATCTCAGGAGGACCAATAGTTTTGTAGTTTGAATTTTAGTGACGTCATGTGAAAACCCCCAATAAAAGCAAGTAACACACTCGAACACCAACACACTGTCTGGTCAGTGCCCTGGCCAGTACCTTACGGTACACGCGTAAGGTACAGGCCAGACCGTGGGCTGGTGTTCAAGTGCGTCTTGCTTTTATTGCTTGTTAACATGAAGGCCGTATTTTGGCTGGGTATTATGGATTTAACGCAAATATCTCGTTCACGTTTCAAGCAGTCAAAAATCTCTCTGTTCATCCCACATATCTACGTTTTGGGTTGTTTTGTTCATTTTTTGGCAAGTTTTGAGTATATTTGGGAATTAATAGTTTTTCTCAAGGATTAGAAAAATTGAGGGAAATAGGAAATTTGGAATATTTGCTGTTGTTTCTAAATTATAAGTGGTACACATGCACCAACAAGTTTTCTACCAACCTGGGGTGTCCTTTCAGTGGCAACCTCGTTCCCAGGGCCTTTTCCGGAAAAGACCCTGGGAACGAGATTGCTTTCAGGGGCAATCAATTATCTGGTGGTGCATGTCCCAAAACGTTTTTCTTTACTGTTAATAAAACTTTAAACTTCTTAACTCAGGCCCAGATCCCGCCTTAATTTACCTGAGCGAGGTGAATAGGGCAAAAGACAGGAGCACACTATACAATTTTCGCACACGTAAACAGTAACCAGAGTCGTAAGTCGTAACCAGATATCACGATTCACACTCGTGAAACGGTACTCAACTCGTGATAATTTACACGAAACGTGACAAGTTATAGCGCGTGAACCGGCACCCCGGGGGGGGGGGGGGGTACTCCCAGAAAAATTGGGTGGGGGTGTGCGGCCCGCTTCTCAAAACCCTTACCCTATTTATGACCAAAATCTGCGATATTCCCTACCCTATTTATGACCTGACCGAAAATTCAAAACCCTATTTATGACCTGAACGTTACATTAAAATCCTGTTTCATACCTGCATTATAATTGGATCCCTAGTTCAGACCAATGTTAAATTACCGTAAACATAATTTGTGAAGGGCTTTGGTTGATTTTCTTTTCGATAATGATGAAAAAGTGGCTTCTAGGTTTAAGAACATACCCATATCAGGGCTAGAGTACAAAAGCTATACCCTATTCATGACCAAAATGGCCACAATCAGCTAAAATCGATACCCTATTTATGACCAAAACGGCCGAAAAACCATACCCTTTGGGGCCGCACATACCTACATAGCCCATATAAGGGAGTACCCCGCCCCCTGGGACCGGCACATAAATTAAACATGCAGCAAAGCTGGGTCATCTCGCAACTCTTACAAGGTTTCATCTGATTGGAGACCACCCTTGAGGTTTAACAAAAGAACAAGCAACAGAAACAATGAACCCTAGCCCTAAAACAAAAGGGCTGCGACTCTATCCTCGTCAATGAAATTTAGAGCTTGTAGGAGCTGCGAGACCACCGGACAAAGCTGGTGGTATGAAAATGGGAGGTAAGTCTAGAAAAGGTTACGCGAGTCAATCCTTGACATGTTTGTACGCTTGAGATGGGACTCAAGTCTTGCATAGTCAAGCACGGAAAATACCAAGCCCAAGAGGAGACTAGAAAAATAACGCGCGCGTTATATGCAAACTAATAAACAATTATTGGATGAGGTTTTTGTGATATCCGCAATAATCAAGGTCGAGATAGGGGTTATCAGCCGAAGCCAAAGGCTGAGGCTGATAACCCTTACCAAGACCTTGATTATTCTGGATATCACAAAAACCGAATCTAATAATTGTTTTTTTATACATTGAACGCGAAAACTTGGAAGTCATGTTTCTACTTCTTCACTGACGGCAATTAAGCAACACGAGTCGCGCGAAGTTGACATGATTACCCTTGGAAATCATGCACTGTGGTCATACATGACATGATTACCTGTGACCTTGCCATGATCACCCGTGACCTTTACATGATTATTGTATAATCTGCAGTTATGACGTCACGGCCGGGAGCTGATTTCGAAAATTCACTGAACGCTTTCGGCCAATCAGAAAAGAGTTAGAGTTCTATGTATAATAATATGACTTATAATCCATCAAATATTTTCGCTGGCGCGCGATTGGTCTAAACACGTCACGTGACCGAATATTCCCTAGCTAAAACTGGGGACTGATCCGAGATTAGTATATACTAAAATAGTGCCGGGATAGCGTTGAAGGCGTGCTCTGATTGGCTAGTCAAACTCCGAATATCCTTTGCTATTTACCTTCAAGCAACTTAGGAAAAAATGGCGTCCCAGTTTGCATCCGTGACGAGTGAAGAAATCATCCAAATTAATTTTTTTGTGATGTATATTATCTCACTGTTTTAGTATATACAGGAGCCCTCCTGGTATATGCTAAAACACTAAACTATTCAACTCAGTGTCGGTGGCTAGCTGTGAATTGTTGTTAAACTGATGTTTCCCAATTTTCAAAGCTGCGCACGTTACGAAGAGGATTTGAAGGATAGTAAACACAATAGCCTCCATTTGAGGCAAAATAAATGCTCGGATACTTGTCCTTGAACATTATCTGTTCCTCACAGTTCACAGTTTTTCTCGAGCTACGCTCTCGGAAAACTGTTCGTTCGGAACAGACAATGTCCGCGGATAAATACCCCAGCATATTTTCGAGCCAAATGGAGGCTATAAAGTCTTATCGTTTAAATTATCCCTCGCATTTCCAAGCAGGAAACGAGACAACGGATTAGCCATGGTCGCATTCTCTTATTTAATAACTGTTTGTGCTCCACATCAAGTTATCTGAATGAGCTTCTGCAGCTATTAAACCATATATATTTGTTACAAAATTCACACGAATCACACCTTAATACGAACCTCGAGCTAAGCAAAGTTCACTTTTCCTTCTCTAAACTGTTAACACGGATTTACACGGTACGTGGAAAACCTGACTCAGCGAGTGCCATGTTACAAACATATGTGCAAGTGCAAGAAAAAATGTATTCGGCTTCCATCCCATTGTGCTGACCCAAGGAACAGGGAAATCGCAAGATGCGAGAGCTTTGAGACGAAACTAGTGTTTAATCACGTGCTAAAAACGTTTTATAAAAGCTGTATGAATAGCACCCATCTTTAGCAAACACGGGGGAAAACAGGCGCTAGACCATCTGTGCCATCTATTTCTCCTTGGCGATGAAAGCCGCGACTTCGCGTTCAAACTTGATCCTTTCTGACAAGGAAAGGGACCTGCAATATGAGCAAAAAATACCTAATTGCGGTGTAGAACGTTAGAGGGTGAAGACGCTAACTCAAGGATGGCGAGTTGTTGAACGAAAAAACCTGATCGATCTCAACGTTTTTAACTTCAAGTAAGAACCATCACCATTCCCAATTCGGCGAATCCATAGTTACTATTCCAGTTTACTATTGATAAATCTAGGTTTCTATGGGTTATTGACCAAGAATTGAGCTCAATTAAGGGGGGAGAACCTTAACTACAAATCTGTTGCTAAGGAAATCTCAAAACCTCCTTTTTTTGGCTCCTGAAGTCCAATGGGCATCAAAGTTTACCGTGTTTGTTCGATTCACGTTTCCTTTAATGTTTCGAACCATGCCCATATTTGGTACGTCACGTAACCAATTATAGAAAATATCTAAAAACTCGGACTGAGTGGATCATTTTCGAAATATAACAATACGATTTGTTAAAACACGGCATTATCAACATGCAAGTTGTAGTATGCGTTTGAAGAAATGTACAATATTTCGAAAATTATAGATCTTTAAGAGGCTATAAAATTTATACTTAATGATCTATAATTTTCGAAATATTGTTCATTTCTTCAAACGCATACTACAAGTTGTAGATAATGCCGTGTTTTAACAAATCGTATTGCTATATTTCGAAAATGATCCACTCAGTCCGAGTTTTTAGACATTTTCTATAATTGGTCACGTGACATACCAAATATGGGCGTGGTTCGAAACATTTAAAGGGAACGTGAATCGAACAAACAGGGTAAACTTTGATGCCCACTGGACTCCAGGAGCCAAAGAAAAGGAGGTTTTGAGATTTCCTTAGCGACAGATTTGTAGCTAAGGTTCTCCCCCCTTAAGATGGCTGGATCTTGTGAGACACAACTCGAAATCCCGAGCGATCAAGAACCCGCTCTGGTAGCAGCCAATCACAGCGCAAGATTTCCCGCATATATGTAGACGGTCACATTATATATTACGTTTCAGGACTTCGATTGCAAAAACGTTAAACCTTAGAACAGAGCCCTGTCTGCTTATGTCACATACGTACAGAAGCACTTTCTTAAGTTTTTTTGATTGTTTCGTTTTGTTGTATTGTTACGTACAGAGCCACTTTCTCGAGTGTTTTTTAAGCTGTCTTAACACGCCTGAAAAATAGGTGGCCCAAAGCTCCACCCCATCTGCTTCGAAGGGAAGCAGTTGTTTAAGAAGACACGAAGCATTCTATAATGTTTCTATAAACGTTTAGTCCTTTAAAAATTTAGGCCTGAAGTCACAATATTTTAAGGATCGTGAATTGAATGTCAGCCAAAACTCACCTCTTGCGATTATCCACCATTTCTTTTAGTTTCTCGGCGGTCTTCACCCAGTCGTTCACAATCCGACCCACTTGTCTCCCCCAGTAGGTGGCAACGGCCTCTGCGTAGTCCCGGGCGTATTTCTTTCCATACATCTTCATTGTAGTTTTACAGGGATCAACGGACGTGTACGTAACTCCGACGCAGAAGTTTTTGGTTTTGTCCGTTGGCCATCCATTCTTGTCATTCACGTCGAAATGGCTCGGTCCTATTGCGATGGTGCAGACACACATTGCAAAGCGACTTGAGCCCGCACATGATGGTTTTTTTTTTGGGCGGCATGATATGAGGCGTAGCTTGAAAGAGGATGATCTTATTCACACAATCCAAGAGATGTGATTTGAATTTAGCCACCCTCGTAATTAAGGTTTGTGCGTGTGCGACTGCTTGGCTGTACTTGCCTCTTTTCGTGGCTACATCAATCTGGTCCAATACTGTGTTCACAAAGAGTTGTCCGTACATGCGGAACAGAGGCAGGGTCTGCTCATAGGTGCTGACCTTGACGTCTTTTGGCAGGAAGAAATTGTACTGGTGTGCCATTAAAGCGCGCAGATTCTCCAGGCAAGCCGACATATCATCTAGGTCCTCTCTGTACGTGTCGTTACAATGCTGAGCATCGCCCAGCATTCCACCACCATCTGTTCCAAACGCGTTCGCGATTTGATTTACTTTCAATTCCTCGATCTCCTGATCCATGTAATTTCTGAGCTGATCGATCTCGAGCTTCAAGGAGTTGTAAACATCCACCACATCCAAGCCTCCTTTTCCATAAACACTGAGCCATTGATTGAAGAGCGAGCTCAGCATCATTCCAGCATATGGTACGCCACCAATAGCGCCAGAGACCATATCCGTGGCAAAACCTTCGGCTCCTGCTGCTGCTGCTGCTGTCGCCTCTGCTAGTTCGGTTGGTTTCATGTCGATTACATTTTTTATGGGGCCAGTATAGTGCATGTTTTTGCACTCAACAGTATCTTGAGCATTGGTGAGTGGAATTAATCCGTACACAATAAGAAAGCAGGCACATAGTTGTATGGTTTGAGGTGAAGTCATTCTGGATATCTGGGGAAAAAATGATGTTATATGTTAAGCTCAGAAAAAATGTTGCTTGTTGTTCTTTCTTTGTTTGTCTTTTTACAACTTTGAACTTAATGGTGTCATTATCCGATGGCCTTAATACGAATATCGTGATAAGGGACGGAACATAGGACACGTGACGGGAGTGGTGGGGGGTGGTGGGACTTTTTTCACGTCTACTGCTTCCGCAGGAATTTTTTTTCGGAGGAAGCCCCCTGCAATAACTTTTTTTCGGGGGTTGGGGGAGGGGAGATTGGAAGAAGGAAGCGTGATTCTACTTCCACAACCTTAATTTTACACTGACACAATCTGAATGTTTCACACAGTCGTTTTGCTTTCCTATCACAATTATTCTCAGGGGAAACATAAGTATCAAACACATCCACGTGCTATGGCCTAAAATAGGGCTGCAAGAAAATATCAATTTTATTGGTTCATTACCCTTGCATGTTTACCCTTGTACTAAAATTCATTCTGGGCATGCACTGAAGCAAGATTTAAGCTAGGGTTCTGTGAGTGGCTGTCCAGTAGCAAGCATAAATTAAAGCCAAAGGGCATATCCAACTAGAGCGGTCTGAAGGCACGCCCCCCTCCCCCCCCCCCCCAATAAACGTTTGCAAAATTGAAGCATTTTTGGTGCGTTTTCAGCGATTTTCAACCGATATGTAGTTTTTCAGTAATGTATCGAACGGACTTGAATGACAGTGTGTAAATTAGATTGAAACAGCCCATACTAAACGCATCAGTTGTGTTAAAAACTGTCTTTGGTTACAACGTTTGTCTAACGTTTGATCTTGGCGGCCATCTTAGGGGAACTATTACAGTTCGCCATGAGTGTGCACATCTGTGTCCACAATAGTCAATTATACATACGGTTGTGAAATCACAAGACAAGACAAGACAACTTTATCACTCCCATATTTCGAGGCTTTGAAAACACGGTATGTGTCGCTTGCTTAAATGCAAACGAATCAAGCAGGGCGGCTGTTTATAGCACATGTTTTTTAATCTCTTTTAAACCATGTTTATCCGTAAGGGTTTTTCTGCAAAGGTGTTTGGCTACCAGTGTCCATGGTGAAATTGCTACGCAGGATAAAGTGGTTGCCAAGTTGCAAGGCCGATAAAGTTACAAGTTGCCAAGTATAAAGTGGCTGCTCAGTATGGAGTATGCAGCATAAAGTGGCTGCCAAGTTGCCATTCAGGCGCTTACTAGTACAGTTTGTGTTTGTGTTTGTAATCAGCCTTGCTAATTTTCATCTACAGTTTGTAAGTCCTACAGTGCAATTCACTCCGCTCTGTGCGATGTTTTTTCAGTTATCCTTCGTTGCATGATTTTATTTTTGCTTTTCCCTCACCCCTATCACTTTTTTTATGGTCTGTCCCTAAAATGTTCAAGTGAATTCGGAGGACAATAAATTAATCTTCGATAATTAAGCCGGTTTCATGTCTTGGATACACGGTAAGACTCATTTTGCTGATAGCAACCTCTCTTGCTCGGGAAAACAACAAAATCACTTCGATGCAAAAGACCGGGATCGATCAATCAATCAACTTTTATGCGTATTGTGTGCAAAATTAATTTATATCAGTATTATAAATAAATGCGGGAAAAGAAACATATATGTTTCATCCTCCAGAAAAAAAATAAAAAAAACTATTTTCGTGGTAACTAGAGTAGCCATTGGCTTTTGCCCTGGCTACCGCCGGTGCACCATGTTAAGGTGGCCAAACACAGTTCCCAATAGACCATTTTACAGTTGTTGGCTTAGTGACCTGGCCTCTGAATGGCAGCGAGGCTAGAGTTGACTTTGTTTTGATACAGACCTCACTGCTTTTATTGTGCAAATCAAGTTATTCTTATGTTAACTAGTTTGTATTTACATGAGAAAAGCAGAGAGGTCTGTATCAAAGCAAGGTCAACTGCAGCCTCGCTTGCATTCATGGCCAGGTAACTAAGCACACAACTGTAAAATGGCCTATTACCTATGCCTAGTCAAGGCCAAGGCCAACCACAAAACGTTTTATTATCACATTTTGGCTAAGGTTTGTGCTGTTGCCATGGCAACGAGCCTAGTTAAAACAAGACGTAGAAAAGGTTTTTGTTTATTTAAAAAGAACAGTCCTTAGATTTTTCTCATCATTTGCCCACGACGAATTCACATAAAATCCCCTCTGTCAACACTGTTCTAATAAAATTTGAACAGAGACGATTTTCACCGGAAATCGTTTTCACCAAATGTCCTGTATTATTAAAAATTCCCTCTGTCAAAATTTAGATTTTTTCTCGTGATAGATCATTAATTCTCGTGCTTTTTAAACTGTTAAATCGCCAAATTTCTTGAAATTCTAACGACTGGATCGTTAGCAATCGGCAAGTTTCTGGAAAAGCACTCAGTCTCAATTTTTCGAGCAATTGCGCATGCGCTGCATTCAACTGGAAAATCCGAGAACTGCTGGGCTCTTTGCATTGGTAACCTTTCTAACATACCTTTGTAATAAAAGACTAAAACCATCAACACGCCGCGAAAAATAGCAAGGATAGAGGGGGAACTGAGCAAATAAAATGATCGCTGTACCGTCTGCACCGACGGATTGTTTGTTTTTGTAATCCTTGTGCGCGCGCTAAATCGCATTAGCAAAAGCGCGCGCAAACACTGTGCGGACACACTAAAGGTAAATCCAGAGAACAAAAATACATTGTGTAACAATACATTACTGAAAATGCATTGGTGAAAGTACATTACAGAAATAAGAGTGTGACAATTAAGGCCGCCAGCAATAGCCACAACAATCAGGTAAAGGTAAAGGTGAAGGTAAAGTCTGTATTCGAGCCAAGTGGCCCACCAGACCGGAGCTTATTTCGGTTCTGTAGCATGAAGCGACTAGGAGTATTTCTACTCCCCATCGCAGGGTTAACCCCAGCATTATTAAATTCACCGGTGCCCATTTATACACCTGGATGGAGAGAGGCACCGTGAGAATGAAGTGTCGTGCCCAAGAAAAATAAGAAAATAAGAACTCAACACAATGTCTCCGTCCAGGGCCCGAACCCGAACCGCTCGCTCCGGAGTCGAGCGCAATAACTGTGGGGCCACCGCGCCTCCCTCAATCAGACTCAACAATAATTTTGCCAAAATTTGTTAAAGCAGATGTAACAATAGTTTGGATAGTCTGATTAATTAACAAGTGACGTTAAAACCAGTGACTGGCATTAAAAATCTGACCATTTCTTTTGCTGGTCAGTGAAGTCGATAATAAGAAAAGGCGCGAAAATGAGTTTTCAGACGAGTTCAATAGTTTCTGTCGCCTCTAGTCTGCCTGGTTTGTAATAATGACCATAACAACCCAGAGTGAAAGTGCTAGACTCAATTTTCATCTACAATGTATATAATCAGTAGCATATCACCTAGATCATTGTAGATCTAGGTGATAAGCTTCTGATATATTTTACACTACTGACCAGTACAAAAGAAATTCAATTTGGGATCAACTAAAAATTAACGACGCGGGTACCTTTAACAGGGAAACTACTTGAGAGCGACAATGCAAAAAAGGAATG
>JAHPZR010017689.1:125000-130341 GCA_019787425.1 Platygyra sinensis
TATACATTGTAGATGAAAATTGAGTCTAGCACTTTCACTCTGGGTTGTTATGGTCATTATTACAAACCAGGCAGACTAGAGGCGACAGAAACTATTGAACTCGTCTGAAAACTCATTTTCGCGCCTTTTCTTATTATCGACTTCACTGACCAGCAAAAGAAATGGTCAGATTTTTAATGCCAGTCACTGGTTTTAACGTCACTTGTTAATTAATCAGACTATCCAAACTATTGTTACATCTGCTTTAACAAATTTTGGCAAAATTATTGTTGAGTCTGATTGAGGGAGGCGCGGTGGCCCCACAGTTATTGCGCTCGACTCCGGAGCGAGCGGTTCGGGTTCGGGCCCTGGACGGAGACATTGTGTTGAGTTCTTATTTTCTTATTTTTCTTGGGCACGACACTTCATTCTCACGGTGCCTCTCTCCATCCAGGTGTATAAATGGGCACCGGTGAATTTAATAATGCTGGGGTTAACCCTGCGATGGGGAGTAGAAATACTCCTAGTCGCTTCATGCTACAGAACCGAAATAAGCTCCGGTCTGGTGGGCCACTTGGCTCGAATACAGACTTTACCTTCACCTTTACCTTTACCTGATTGTTGTGGCTATTGCTGGCGGCCTTAATTGTCACACTCTTATTTCTGTAATGTACTTTCACCAATGCATTTTCAGTAATGTATTGTTACACAATGTATTTTTGTTCTCTGGATTTACCTTTAGTGTGTCCGCACAGTGTTTGCGCGCGCTTTTGCTAATGCGATTTAGCGCGCGCACAAGGATTACAAAAACAAACAATCCGTCGGTGCAGACGGTACAGCGATCATTTTATTTGCTCAGTTCCCCCTCTATCCTTGCTATTTTTCGCGGCGTGTTGATGGTTTTAGTCTTTTATTACAAAGGTATGTTAGAAAGGTTACCAATGCAAAGAGCCCAGCAGTTCTCGGATTTTCCAGTTGAATGCAGCGCATGCGCAATTGCTCGAAAAATTGAGACTGAGTGCTTTTCCAGAAACTTGCCGATTGCTAACGATCCAGTCGTTAGAATTTCAAGAAATTTGGCGATTTAACAGTTTAAAAAGCACGAGAATTAATGATCTATCACGAGAAAAAATCTAAATTTTGACAGAGGGAATTTTTAATAATACAGGACATTTGGTGAAAACGATTTCCGGTGAAAATCGTCTCTGTTCAAATTTTATTAGAACAGTGTTGACAGAGGGGATTTTATGTGAATTCGTCGTGGGCAAATGATGAGAAAAATCTAAGGACTGTTCTTTTTAAATAAACAAAAACCTTTTCTACGTCTTGTTTTAACTAGGCTCGTTGCCATGGCAACAGCACAAACCTTAGCCAAAATGTGATAATAAAACGTTTTGTGGTTGGCCTTGGCCTTGACTAGGCATAGGTAATAGGCCATTTTACAGTTGTGTGCTTAGTTACCTGGCCATGAATGCAAGCGAGGCTGCAGTTGACCTTGCTTTGATACAGACCTCTCTGCTTTTCTCATGTAAATACAAACTAGTTAACATAAGAATAACTTGATTTGCACAATAAAAGCAGTGAGGTCTGTATCAAACAAAGTCAACTCTAGCCTCGCTGCCATTCAGAGGCCAGGTCACTAAGCCAACAACTGTAAAATGGTCTATTGGGAACTGTGTTTGGCCACCTTAACATGGTGCACCGGCGGTAGCCAGGGCAAAAGCCAATGGCTACTCTAGTTACCACGAAAATAGTTTTTTTTATTTTTTTTCTGGAGGATGAAACATATATGTTTCTTTTCCCGCATTTATTTATAATACTGATATAAATTAATTTTGCACACAATACGCATAAAAGTTGATTGATTGATCGATCCCGGTCTTTTGCATCGAAGTGATTTTGTTGTTTTCCCGAGCAAGAGAGGTTGCTATCAGCAAAATGAGTCTTACCGTGTATCCAAGACATGAAACCGGCTTAATTATCGAAGATTAATTTATTGTCCTCCGAATTCACTTGAACATTTTAGGGACAGACCATAAAAAAAGTGATAGGGGTGAGGGAAAAGCAAAAATAAAATCATGCAACGAAGGATAACTGAAAAAACATCGCACAGAGCGGAGTGAATTGCACTGTAGGACTTACAAACTGTAGATGAAAATTAGCAAGGCTGATTACAAACACAAACACAAACTGTACTAGTAAGCGCCTGAATGGCAACTTGGCAGCCACTTTATGCTGCATACTCCATACTGAGCAGCCACTTTATACTTGGCAACTTGTAACTTTATCGGCCTTGCAACTTGGCAACCACTTTATCCTGCGTAGCAATTTCACCATGGACACTGGTAGCCAAACACCTTTGCAGAAAAACCCTTACGGATAAACATGGTTTAAAAGAGATTAAAAAACATGTGCTATAAACAGCCGCCCTGCTTGATTCGTTTGCATTTAAGCAAGCGACACATACCGTGTTTTCAAAGCCTCGAAATATGGGAGTGATAAAGTTGTCTTGTCTTGTCTTGTGATTTCACACGGATGCTATAATAATGTAACGATTTTATAAAGCCATGTCTGAAAACGGGTGTATATTTGCAAGTTCAGGTCTGAAAATGGGTATGAATTTTAGAGGTCAGGTCTGAAAACGGGTGTGGAAAATGGCATGTTTAGGTCTGAAATAGGGTCGGGATTTGAAGACCCGGGCGGCACACCCCCACCAAGAAATCCGAGGAGTACCCCCCCCCGGGTCTCTACACTCAATGGGATTCTTTCACACCTCGGAAATACAAGATTAACCTCATCCGCACACTTACTTATCGTTGCCTGCGAATTTGTTCATCACCCTGTCTGCTGCAGTCTGCTTTAGATGACCTCAAGAGCCATTTGTCACGCAATGGATACCCCCGTGGTATTATTTCTTATAACATGAACGATGTAATCAATAAACACCAAAACAAGCCTAAGGATATCATTACAGTGCCCAAAAAAGAAATTTTCATTGTTTTGCCCTATCTAGGTATTCAAAGTAAAATTGTCACTCAACAGCTCAAATCATGTATTTATAAGTTCTATGGTTGTTTTAATCCTAAGATTATATTCAGAAACACTCGCCGTATTAAGTCTTTTTTCCCCTATAAAGACAGACTCAGCCGCTCCCTTAGGTCTAAAGTAGTTTATAAGGCTAGCTGCTGGGATTGTGATGATTACTATATTGGAAAAACAAAACGTCGATTACATGACAGGAAAACGGAACATTTTAAAGCGCTGACGAGTAACAGCCATTCTTCTGCCATTGCTGACCATATGACCCAAACAGGCCACAAGATTAAATGGGATCACTTTGATATTTTAGCCACTGGACAGTCTGATGTACATTGTAAAATTAAAGAAGCCTTGCTGATTCGTGACTTGAAACCAGCGCTTAATGAAAATATTGGCAGTGAGAAACTTCTTCTCTACTAGCCATTTATATTTTTCCAGCAGACTTAACTAGGTCTGTTTATTTTCTTTTTCATTGTCATTACTTTCCTTATTTGGTATTAGTCTTCGCGTTTAAATTTAATTGTAATTTAGGTAACCGTTACTTCTGAAGATGTATGTTGGAGCATACGAAACGTCAAGTTCATAAATGAAAGTTTTTACAACATGCGTTGTCTCGTTATGTTTATAACCGCAGTTTGTTTGCTATTTTTACTTTATTCCTATTGGTTCGTTTTTCATTGAGGTAGTACTCGTCTGTTGTTTGGTTTTCAAAAGTAAAATCATATTGTTCATCGAATGAATAAAAAAGGAGTCTGTGAGTTCATGTACAGGCGACCGTGTTTCATCAGTGTCATGCAGCACATAAATAGCTACTGAAAGTGCATAGAACTGAATAGACAAGAAACAATAAGTCAAACAAACTATTATTTTGAGCCGACATTCGAGCATCAAAATTTATGATAAAAAGTGATAAATTTTCAAACATCTCAAAAGGCCTGACCGCGTTTGGAGTGCGATAACGAGGTTAGCATTGCTGTGGGCTTAAATTCGATCAAAGTTACCTCTTTGTGCCCAAATTAAAATGAGAATATTTCTTTCATGGTCTCTTTATCTCTTCATGATGGGGCTAGACAACAGTAACCCGTAACTTGGCTGGCCTTGCAAAATTGGCGCACTCTTCTGTTAATAATTTCGCTCCTATTGTATTTGGTATAAATTATTATGCGCCGTAACGCCACTTATTATCCAACTGCACTTCGCAGAGTACAAATAACGCGTTAATCAGTTAGCTGGATTTCCCGCGCCAATTCCGTTCCACTTCGCATACTTCTGTCACGCATTCCCTGTAAATAAATATCCACGAAATTCGCTCGCTCGAACATACGAATTTGGCGTGTTGGATAATAAATCTCTTATTAGACGTTTTGTTGTGTAGTATCGCTGAGAATTTTTACTCCTTGTTTGTATTTTGACTCGCCCTACGGGCTCGCCAAAATACGGCACAACTCGTAAAAATACTCAGCGATACTAAACAACTAAACGTCTAATAAGATATATTTATTATTCAACAAATTGTAACACTATCCAAATATGGGCATGATGCTCCCGATATCTGTCATCCGTAGGTAACAGATAAACGTAGCTTCGTACGTGGGAAGAAAAAGTGAACTGAAAAAAGGTCGACAGAAAGGTTTAAAAATGTTACGAGCTTGGAAATCAATTTTGTTATCAATTTGTTGAATAATAAAACAATTATCCTGCTCAATCTCGCGGAATATCGTCTGATTTTAGCAAACTCGGCCTACGGCCTCGTCGGCTAAGTATCAGACGATATTCCGCGCGATTTCGCAGGATAATTGTGAATTATAAAAGTCGCTATAGAAACCAACTTGAACATTTGCACATCATTCTGCAGTCATTCCTTTTCTCTAAGGCTAAGATGAAGTTGAACTTAAAGCTGATAATTCGTTAAAAGTTGAATTATCAGCCAGAGGAATAAGCGTTTTATAACTCATACTTGGGAGCTAAAATGTGCAAAATTTAATCATAATTGAAAATTAGAGTAAGTATTTGACGTAAACATGATTGAGAAATTGCCTAAAATTTATCTGATCACTGAAATTCAAGCGCGTCTATTCTGACCCCTCTACTTATCATCAAATTATGTGATAGGCGAAAAATCTATATTTGAGCCTTACGTTAAGCATTTGCCAGCTCTTTTGCGGCTCCCTTTACTAATTTTTAAGCCGCGGCGAGTATTTAAGATTTTAGTGCCATTCAACTTCTTTGTTGAATTCATTCAGCATTCATGTGTAAATGGACGGGTTTACTTCGGTGTAAAAACCTGTGAAGTTTTTCTTTGGTTTAATTGTAGCTATAGTAA
>JAHPZR010017690.1:0-7500 GCA_019787425.1 Platygyra sinensis
CCATGGATATCGTTTGTACCAGGCTGGGTTGAAATCTCTAGAAAATGATTCACTGCCAAATTTTTTGGGGTTGTAGAACTTCAAGATCGGTTGCTGAGGACTCTCATCTATATCACTGGACGTTTGGCAAGTACTACTACATAAATTTGTATCCAAGGAAGAATTGTGCGCACCATCTACGATATCTGACTTATCTGGAGCATTATTATCCGTGATAGCTGACATAGGTGACTTTTCTGGAACCTATTATCTATTACAACTGAAATGGACATATCCCTGTTAGTGTTATGCACGATGTTAGAGTTAGCACCATTATCTACAATTTCTCTCGCATCTGGAGCACTAGTAACATTGTCAGCACCATTATCTATGCTTTCCATATCCATGATTTCTGACTTATCCGAATTACTTTTATCCATGATTTCGAATTCATCTGTCACACCAACATCCATAAATTCTGACGTAGCCGGAGTACGATGAGCACCTATTATTCACTTGCATCGCCTCCATTTCAGACTTATCCACAGCAGTATCTGATAAATCCACCACTATATCTGTACTGCTGTCATTCTGAAGATCTGAGCCAACGTTTTCGGTGTCAACTCTACTGCATTTAACCATGTTGGTGATTGTTTCATCCCCGCCGGTGAAACCTAGTTGCGATTGATTTGGCGCACGAGAAATACTAAATTTAATTTTCTTGCCTACGTGCTTGGTTCTTGCATGAGCGTCTTGGTACTCAGCAACAATTTCTTTTTTACATTCCGAGCATTTAACGCGATGGCGATAGGCCCGCTTTCGTTTCTGTGGCCGCTGGATTTGACATGTCTAATATGGTACAAGGACAGTTCTACTAGAAAACGCATGCAAGATGCGTATTTGCTTCTACTGTCGCGTAATTATTTTTTCGAAACTACGGGCGTGAATTTCACTGGCTTCACGCACTTAAATTCACACGAGAAATGGTTGCCTAGCACGTGACTCAGATCTTCTGAGAGTCTCCAGACTCCACTGAGTCGATAATCTACGATATGATTCTAGAATGTTATGCCGAAATTGATTCTAATTAATTTACAACACCAGCTAGTGCTGTGCAGTACAGTACAGTGCCAAAAAATGAAAAGATAGTTGTATATCAACTTATGATTCCCTTTACTAATGACCAGAAGCTCCGGTCACGTGCTAGGCAACCGCTGTCTTGTGTGAATTTAACTGGCTTTACAGTGCCGACTTCAGGTAAAAATAAAAAATATCTATCTATTCAGAAAACAGCTCGAAAACATCTTAAATAATTGGCTTTGCCCAAATTTCTCTTGCTGCCCAAAAAATCGAGGTTGCCGCAAATTTTGGGGGGGCTGCAGCCGCCCCCCGCCCACCCGGCCCGTACGCACTATGGGTGACCCCCTATTTTTTTTTACATTTCTGACCTCACTAACTCACTCATCTTTCCCATGGTAAAATTTTCAGAAAAAAATCCATGTTAGAAAATTTTCGCGCGAAATCGTCTTTAATTAAAAAATTTGTGCGCAAGTTAGTATGGTTACTCCACTGCTGTTTGGTTTCTTATTGTTATTTTTGTTTGTATTACGTACCCGGGGGCGGGGTACTCCCGCAAGAAAAATTAGAGTGGGGCGTGTGCGGCCCCGCTTCACAAAACCCTGACAACCCTCACAATCCTGACAACCCTGACAACCCTTACAAGCCTGACAACTCTCACAACGCTGACAACTCTCACAACCCTGGGCAACCCCGGCCTCACACTGAGCCCTGTCCAACCCTGACAGCTCTCACAACCCTGCACAAACCCCGGCCTCACAGTGAGCCGATGACAACCCCCCCCTGGGGGGGGAAAATAAAAACCAACTTTCTCAAAAACCCGAAACAACCCCGCCTCACAGTTGAGCCCTGACAACCCTGACAGCTCTCACAACCCTCACAAACCCGGCCTCACAGTGAGCCCTGACAACCCTGACAATCCCACAACCCTGACAACCCCCACAACCCTGACAACCTCCACAACCCTCATAACCCTGACAACCCTGACAACCCTGACAACCCCGACAACCCTGACAACCCTGACAACACTCATAACCCTCACAACCCTGAAACCTCTCACAACCCTGACAACTCTCACAACCCTTAAACCTCTCACAACCCCGACAACTCTCACAACCCTGACAACTCTCACAACCCTGACAACTCTCACAACTCTCACAACCCTGACAACCCTGACAGCTCTCACAACCCTCACAACCCTCACAACCCTGACAACTCTCACAACCCACAACAACCCTGATAACCCTCACAACTCTCACAACCCTGCACTAAACTCTCACAACCCTCACAACTCTGACAACCTTCACAACTCTCACAACACTGACAACTCTCACAACCCTCACAACTCTGACAACCCTACAACCACAAACCCCCCTCACACTAGCCCTGACAACTCTCACAATCCTCCACAACCCTGACAACTCTCACAACCCAAACAACCTCACAACCCTCGAAACCTCACAACCCTGATAACCCTCACAACCCTCACAACCCTCACAACCCTGATAACCCTCACAACCCTGACAATCCTCACAACACTGACCACCCTCAATATGTACAGTAAAAAAGCAAGCTCAAATAACGAAGAACGAAGCCAATGTAGTAAGCTATTATAGATTAACTACGAAAGTTGACATTACGTAGACGAAATAAGCCAATCATATGCTTGCAACCCATGCAACCATGTCGCATGCATCAACCAATCACAGAACACGATACGAGAGGTGTGTATCAACGTAGTTAGTAAAAAACCATGGTATCGCCATGGTATCAACTGGACGGAAATGACTAAAACATAACAGGACTTCTAAGGGACAGGGGGTTTCTTGCAACTCACAGCATGAACTCGAGGGGGGGAAAAATGTAAGGAGCACTTCTTTTTGAAACAATTTTTTTGAGGCGTTGGTGGTGGGGGTTTGTTTTCGGAGCGAGGAGATTCATAGCGTTGAACTTTACTGAGTTGATTTAATTCAGTTTAATCACCGCAAAACGAACAGGACAATAATAATAATAATAATAATAATAATAATAATAATATAATAATAATAATAATAATAATAATAATAATAATAATAATAATAATAATATAATAATAATAATAGCAACACACAATTTTAAATTTACAAAACATGTTTCGGATGATTAACATCCATCGTCAGTTGTGAATACAAGTGAACCGCTAGTCGGTGTTCTTTTCAACTAAAAATCAAGGAGGCCTTACACATAGGTTGGGAAAAACCCTCTTTAAACAAGCAAGTTAATCATGTCAATTTAACACTTTCATTGTAATTTTCCTTGTCCATACCCATTGTCTTCTCATCATTGTATTTTCTATTACCTCACTTTCACGTTGTTATTTAATTAGTATTCATACATTTTATTAGCTATCTTTATATAACACCGACTAGCGGTTCACTTGTATTCACAACTGACGATGGATGTTGATCATCCGAAACATGTTTTGTAAATTTAAAATTGTGTGTTTCTATCTGAAAGTTATTTCTTGTCAGCTATTAGTTCGAAAGTTTGGAAATAATTTGAAATTACGAGCACGATTAGTCCATGAATTGTACGACACCAGGTCCAATTACTAATTAATCGTATCTATAACAAATGTCGGGAAAAAAAATGTCTTCTAAGAACTTTTTTTGAGCGAAAACTTCTGTAGCGCTTTTCCTAAGTTTTGAAAACTGCAGAAAACATTGCTAAAGAAGCCATTGAAGCGTGCGTAATTGGCGTGAAAATCACGTGGGTATCCAATTACAGGTGTCCGATTACAAAAAGTTCAAATCGGACAGCTGTAATTGGACACCCACGTGATCGCGCGCCTATTACGTGACAAATAGGCGCACGGAGAACCAATCACGATCGAGAATTTTGTTATAGATACGATAATAATATAATAAATAATAATAATAATAATAATAATAATAATAATAATAATGGAAATTACCTAATTTCAAATAGTTATTGATAATAACATCTGTTGAAAACAAACATGTGGCATCTGAATTGCTTTCATTACTAATTTACAAATGTTATCTATAAGTATGTAATACAATCGCAAATCTATAATGATAATAATAATAATAATAATAATAATAATAATAATAATAATAATAATAATAATAATTATAATAATAACCCTGACTGTTTTGAGGCAAGAAAACAATTGCCTTTGTTTCTAAGGTGGTTTTATTTAAAGTTTTAAACTCAGTTCAACACAAAACGTTTCTGCAACGACGTGTACAAAAGATGCTCGTCAGTTAAGCGGGATAAAACAATCGCCTTGCTGGTTTGTGGTAACAGTCTGATTGAAGTATCATTCTCAAGCTGTTTCTTTGTCTCATTTGGTTCACTCTCGCATTTTCAGCTTTGCTCTTATCTTCTCGTTCTTCATTTGCGGGCTCAGCGTCGCGCGCTCTTTCACTCTCTGGTTCACGGTCACGCGTCTTCTCTCGTGGGCGCTCGCGTTCACGATCCTTGTCACGGTCAGTTTTTCGATCTCTGTCACGTTCTCTTCGATCGTCGCGATATCGATCACGCGGTTTTTCGTCACGAGTTTTTCTCGTATCACGTTGCGGTTCACGGTTCTTCTCCCTACTCTTCGGGTCTTTGCTTCTTTCTTTTTCTGCAAGAAATGAAAACAAAAACCTCAGGCACCAGGGCCAGTTGTTCAAAAGCTGGATAACCCTATCACCGGATAAATCGCTATCCAGTGGATAAGTATTGACAAAACGAAACCACGCTATCCGCTGGATAGCGATTTATCCGGTGGATAGCGTTATCCAGCCTTTGAACAACTGAGGCCAGGACAACACGGCCGTAGTTTTTTAGAATTTACTGAGTTGGTAGTCAGAGTTCTAGGGAGTTTATAAGCAACGGCAACGGCAACGCCAAAGACAATGTCGATTACAAATGAATTTCTATTTTACCTACGAATCTCGCAGGAATTAAGGTTCATTCATTTTTTGTATCAGTTTTCTCGGCTCTCGTAAGATTTTGTGAGAAAGACACTTTGATTATACATTTCTACAGAAACCCGTACATCTCTTACGGGTTTTTCGTTTTGAGCCGTGCTCTACTTGCAATCTTTGTTATTGCCTATTGTTATTTAAAGTACAATGCTGTGGGCCTATAGAGGTCTATAAACAGGACCAGGTGATATGCTTCTGACAGGACCTTCTATTACTTATAACCTCACCTATAATCCCGTTATATATTAAGCAGTTTAACCGGCATTTTGCAGTTATATCGGCAAGCTCAGGTGATACCACTTTGGGGAGTTTTTCAATTTTGATAATAAATCTGATCTTCTCTCTCCGAGAATGACGCTTCAACCTATACCCACCGATATCAGCTAAGTACCTGGTGTTTCAGTTGTTTTTGGCGAGTCTGCTTTAGAACCTCCTCGTGAAGCTGATCTTGGTTGGTAAATAGCTCGGTCAGGTCGGTCCTGAGAGGAATCATAACATGAAGTCTGCAATAAAGGAGTCTTAAAGCGAGCGAGTGCTCGAAAAACAGGGAGGTTTAGGGTGGGCGCAAAAAAGTGGCCACAAGACTCTCCGAGAAGGCGACCAGATACAGTTTAAAAATCAAGAATATTCAGCGGTCACTACCCTCAGTGCCAGAGGGTTTTTTTTCGCTTTTTATTGGTGGAGTAGCCGCTACAGTGAGTGGCCTCACGACGAAACAAAAAAGAAGCCCACTGGCACCAAGGGGAAGCGCTCATCCACCTAAATCGTCTGCACTGAAGGCTATTTATTCACCCTTACTCGAGAAAATTATATACGTTTCACAGTTTCATCACTCGCTAAAAAATGTCCGTTTAGTCAAATTTCTAACTGTGAGATATTTTTGATCAACCATAGTGGAGGACACTAACTATGATCACACATCAATTCCGCGTGCAAGACAAAAGTACAGGCTTTCAACAGACAACAACTTCGCTTCTCATTCTTTTCCAAGTATAGAAACGGCGCTCAAGATTAATCATCTTTTATTACCTTCAAATCCCCCACAAATAACGATTATAGTATTGGTTTAATGCTCAAAAACATAGTTACACAGTGCTTTTGAGATGTCACGCAGTAGGAATATCTCGGAGTTGAGTTTTGGCCTCTGTTTCAAACGAGTATTCGTCCGAAGCCATTCAAATGAAAATATGTTTCCGCCTGCAGGTTCATTTTCATGCAAATCAAATTCATTTTCATATTAAAAGTTTTTCCACAAAAACTCGCTTTCAAACAAAGATACAAGGAAACCCAGAAATAGCCCATTGCAGAAACGTGAGAGCGCAAAATTAAAGAAAAAAAACGTGAGAGCACTGGGGCGAGTTTCTTAAATTGATTAGATTGAACATCTAAACATTTCAACTGAAATGTTAATGAATGAAAAGCTACCCAACCAAGTTTAAGAGTTTTCAGCGGAAAATCGTCCAATTGGACCCTTGCAAAATTTTGTGGCTTGTCTACCCTATCCATACAAATTCCTCCGTGATTTTGGTGATATTTGAAGAGCTACCATTTTGCCATCTTCCTACTCCAAATACTTCTATTCGTGGTAAAGACTGTCAAATTTAGTTGATCTTTCATTTGAACATCTTAATTTTCAAACAAATGGAAAACAACCATACTCTTTCCCATCCCTCTCACGTTTCTGCGATGGGCCATGGCTTATTAAAAGTCACGACCAAATTAAGGGGTCACCATACATCACGTATTTTTTTGGTTTTACCTTGTTTCGTAGTCGCCGCTGTTTGATGGCTTCGTTCTTCGCTTTCGACTTTTCTCGTCCTTTGAATTTCCCTTGGCTTCCTCTCCTGGAGGGGTATTACCACCAGCCTCTCCGCCGTCTTTTGCCTTTTTTTTTTCACTTTCCTTCACTGAGTCGCCCATGTGTTCGGGGCCTTGTCTTGCTCTTTACCGTGTTTCACGCCTTTGTCAGAATCGGCTTGCTTTCGGCAAGGGTTCTCGGTCTTTCGACTTGTTTTCGGATTCTCGAGTTTGGTCGCGAAATCTCGTCGGCTGTCGGGTCTTCGGTCTCTGTCGGCCACTCGAGTCACTCCCGCCGTCTTTCCGAAAGCGATCATCTCGTCCTCGATCACTTCCAGAACTTTCCGGAGCATCCCTTCGATCTCTCCGATTAGTGTTTCGTCTGTCTTCCGGACGTCGCTCGTCGGAGCGTCGACTGTCGGGCGCCTTCCGAATCTTCCCGAATCAGGTCGACCCTAACAATATAAGGAAGAAAAAACAAACGAAAGTCACGATTTACCACACGAAAAACGATGAACAAGAAATATTCAGCTATCACCAACCTTTTCTTCTTTTCCTTGGATAGCAATTTTGAGTCTGATTTGTCCCTTTGAAGGTGGAGAAGTCTAAAGGCAACCATTATAAAAAGAATTGTTTACGGCCTGGGACACAGGACAGTTGTCCTTACTTC
>JAHPZR010017690.1:12500-17722 GCA_019787425.1 Platygyra sinensis
TACTTATTACAGCCTAAAACATATCTGTTCCAGTATTTTTGTCTAGTGTTTGGTGGTCTGTTCTGTCTACTGTACTCTGCTGACAATATTAAACAGATAAAACGAAACAGAACAAAAAGAATTAGAAACCTTTTTTACCTCATATCACTACCAACGAAATAGAAAAAATCATGCTCTGGTAGCCCGCCAAGCTCTTCCTTCAGCTGTTCTTCAGTCAGTGAAGGAGGAAGACGTCGAATCACAACCTCAAAGGAGATTGGAAAAGAAATATGACTACATATATGCAAACAGTTGACTTGGGTCTTAACTGCTGAATACCCCACCATTTGCAGTTGTACCCATGAAAAAGCTGGCTGCATGGATACTCAGTTGTCTCCCGCTAACAATTTAAGAACGAGAAATACATGTGTCACACTCATCTTGTGTTGGCTATGCAGCTACGTGGCTACGCAGTTATCAATACCTCCTCTCCCAGTTGGAATATGCTAGTAGGGAAAAAGTGACTATGTGGCTACACAGTTGTCAAGACCACCCTTTCCCCTCAAAATATGTTAGTAAGGAAAGAAGTGGCTACGCGGCTACACAGTCTAGGTTTTCTGCATAGCTGCCATGTATGTAGCCATACTCTCTAAGACAGCCGACATTCCGTGTAGCCCGCACTTTTCAGGATCTCTTTTGGAGTGGAGGGGTATTCAACAGTTAAGCCGACTTCCCGCACAAATGCATTTGAATAAGGCTAGACTTTCAAACTGTTATGTTACAGAAAATAATTTAATTAAGCTTAATTAAAATAATTTTCCGGCAAATAATTTATACAAAGCCTATTATTCAAGTTCTGAATGATTATTAATATAATTGAAAAGTCGACTTTGACAACGCTCCAATATTCCGAGTAGATGTGAGCTTAGTAATTGATGAAAGTTTAGTGTTGGAGATACGAAACTCGAAAGTGTTTAGCCAGCGACAAACAATTACCTAGCTAAATTCAAAACTCAGAGCGATTAAATAAACACCTTTGTCGGAAACAGCAGCCTTTCTTTCTTGGTTTTGGAGCTGGGTGGCTTTTCGACTTCACTTTTCCCCATTTCAAATCAACGTTGAATTTCACGAATTTCACTACATATTCGCCATCTTTGTTTTGGGAAAACTAGTTCCAGTCTCTCGTCGCTTGTTGGAAATTTCGTTTATCAAAAACATGACGTTCTAATGTTTCATGCAATCACCGCTGCTCTACGTAAAATTTCTTTCTTTCCTTCATCTCCTCACTCCTCCTCACATGACTTCCTCGCGAAAATAGTTTGAATGTGTCGCCACGAGAAATCACTGTAATTGCGTTAATTTTATTAGTTTTCACTCATGGAAAAGAACGTCAAGATGAAGAAAAAGGTATGTGTTGATATTTTTATGCCGCTCGATTTCTCTGTGAGAGTTCAGATACGTTCTAAAAAATTTAGCTTGTGTTTTGTGGTCGTCATAGTTTTTGAAAACTTGCAGGTTCTTCTTATGGGTAAAAGTGGCTCTGGTAAAACAAGCATGAGGTCGATTATCTTCGCAAATTACATTGCTAGAGACACAAGAAGACTAGGAGCGACAAGTAAGTCTCTGCTTTCGTTGATCTTTTTCTTGTTTTGAGTTCGTTTTCTCCACTTAAACACTTGACATTTTGCCACGTTCTCCAAAAATTTGTAATATGTCAGTGCGTATGAAGAGACCGTTCTGTTCCTTGTAATCAAATTGAGTAAACCTCTATATGACCTCTCATTGTACCTTCCGCTTTTTTTCATTTACAGTTGACGTAGAGCATTCCCATGTTCGATTTCTTGGCAATTTGGTTCTCAATCTGTGGGACTGTGGAGGGTAAAAACCATGCATATGTGCTTCAGTCTTTAATAATACTTGTATATCCTGAACAACATTGATCAATTTCTGTATTCTCATGGGCTAAGAAGATGTCAATTAATCCAGTGAAATTTTATAAGTGCTGAAAAGTGAAATAGAGTACAAAGTGGTAAAATTGAAAATTGATTGACAGCTCTGACAAAATTGAGCCTGGACAGACACAGTGGCAGAAAAAATTAGATGAACATTAAAACTCTTAACCTAAATTTTAAAACAATAACTTCATACCAAAACAAAGTACAAAGGTTGGCAAAAATTATTAAAAACTACTTATCGCAAAGTGTGTAAGATAAGAAATAGCCCTAAAAGCCATAATTAAACTGGTATTGTGAACTTGCAGCTAGTTGTAACTAAACATTCTGGCAAACCATCAGCTTTTGTGGGCTGTTAGGCTTCAAGATGGTGACATTATGATGTATATGACATAATGACATAACAGAACCTCTTATGTCGCGAAATCATTTCAACATCACCAGAAAGTCATGAAGAAGAAGTCAGTTTTTCCCTTTATGTCATTATAATGTTCATACTGTAATGTTGCTTTTATGTCATAGTGAAGCCTGTGAAGTGAGAGAAGTCTTGGAGGAGGGTCGTACAGGGGGTGTCTCTCGCACGCTTCACAAACCTAAAAAATAGAGGATCACGGTTCACTGATAAAAAACTTTCATTTTCCCGAATCACAAAAATGAGAGAGTAAGATACTTTTTAATGACCTGTTCTTACATTGGAAACAGTGTTTGAAGGAAGCAAAATCAGGAATGGCTAAGTCAAGGCTCTATATTGCAAATTGCATGCTTAAGTCATTCTCGATAGACCACTCTAACCATTTAGAGAACTTGCATCTAAAAATCACGTAGAATTAAGTGGTAAAATCACAAAATAATATGGGTTGATAATTCAGGTTCTTCACGGGTTACGCAAAACCTTCAGGTCACGAGTCACAAAGAGTAATTTACTCAATTCACATTTCACGGAAAATAAAATGAGCTAATCCTGCATCCCAAGAATACCCCTGTACGACCCTCTAAGAGCTCACTGGCTCATAGCTGCTGGAACTTATCCTGGTTTTTGCAGCACAAAGCGGCTAGGAGTATTTCTACTCCCCCTAGACGGGAGGCTAGTCTATCGAAGGTCACCCCTGCAATTTGTTAAGTTTCCCCAAGAACACAACACAGTGTTCCTTACTTGGGCTTGAACCCAGACTGCTTGTTCCAGAGACAAGCGCACTTACCATGAGGCCACCGTGCCTCCACGTCACGCCATTTGTCATTATGTCATAAAAGGAAGGTATGTCATGCCAGGATCAAATTAACACTGCAAACACAAAGACAGAGCATCCTTATGTCATAAAGTTGCTAGAAGTATTAAACTAGGGTTTAGTGTGAGATACATACTTGTAAGAGTGACAGTAAACCCTGTCAATCTGTATTTAAGGTGGTTGAACACAGTTTTTGATACCTCTGTTTCATTTACATTTTTCTCTAAAACCCTGGATCCTTTGGTCACCAAAAATGGCAGCAAGCAAGTTAACAACACAAACTTCAACTTTTTGATAATTAAGCTGACGTATGTACCGTTGCCATGGCAACATGATCAAATATAAACAGGTGTTTAAAATCGGTTTTGTTTATTTGCAGAAAATCTAGTCATTAGATTTTCTTTATAATTTGCATGCAACAAGCTTGTAACGATACTCGCAAGTTAGCGCCATTTTAATAATAATTTAACAAACAGATCTTTAATTATCCGTCTTTGAAGGTTCACTGGCATATCTTGAATTTCCTTTGTTAAAGTTCAATTTTTTTTTCAATCCTCCAGTTACTTATTTCCTAAAGTATTTTCGTGCCAAATTTCGGGAAATTCTAATGAGTGGTTCTCGAGAAATAAGCGCCTCCGAGAAGTCAATTTTTCACTCAATCGCACTTTTTTCGACTTACTACGCATGCGCTGCATTTAACTGGGTTCTTTTAGCAACAAAGAAATAGCAGAGCTGAGTTCTTTGCATCATTACCTTTCTAACATACCTTTGTAATAAAAGAGTAAAACCATCAATTCAATACATTGTGTTCATTTGTGAAGAAAAAAAATAGTACAGATAGCGCAGACATTGAGCAAATAAAATGATCGCTTTATTTATGCCATGTTTGTTTTTATGCGATACTTGTGCGCCCGCTGAATCGCGTTAGCAAGAGCGCGCGCCAAAACTGTGTTCGGCCACCTTAATGTAACAAGAGTTAACCTCTAGTTGTAGGGGTCAAAACAGGAACTAACACCGACAGCAACTGTTTCAAGCCTTTTTAAACCTTCAACTATTATCTTGTTAAGACCCTCTCTTGGGAGTATAACCTTGGTAAGAAACAGTAATATTACCTGCTTTTACTTTTTGCAGACAAGAGGCATTCATGGAGAACTACTTTACAAGTCAAAGAGACAATATTTTCAGAAATGTTGAAGTACTTATCTATGTGTTTGATGTGGAGAGCCGAGAACTCGAGAAAGATATGCACTATTATCAGACATGTCTGGAAGCTATTCTTCAAAACTCACCAGATGCCAAGATATTCTGTCTTATTCACAAAATGGACTTAGTCCAAGAGGATCAGAGAGATGCGGTGAGAAAAGCTTAAAAATTAAGAATCCTCCTGTTTATTTCCTTAAGTTGCATGCAGTTGAACCTGTCCACAATAGCCACCTTGGGAAAGTTGTCCTTTTTGGGAGATGGCCATTTTGTGGGGAGATACTGTAAGGTTATGAAATGATAACTGATTTGGGGGATAATTGCTCCTTGTAGCTTACAAATATGCAATACAATCAAACTGGAAACCCAGCAGAAACGGACACATGATATGGATTAAGTTAGGTGACCTTTTATAATAACAATAAAAATATTTGGATACACCAATAGTTAGTTGGTGATCAACTGGCCATTGTTGAGAAGTTACTTTTGCAATTTGGATGGACTGTGGTTGTCATTTTTTTTTTAACAACTTTATTAGGCTTAGTTACCATAAAATTACAAATATGCAAAAAAAAAAAATAAATAAAAAAATAACAATAGAATTAGGTAATGCAGCCCAAAAGGGCCAGTATGAACGGGAGACCCATGTGAGGAATTGCCCGGGTGAAAAAAAAAAAATGCAAAAATATAAGATACATGACAAAATAGAGAAAAGAAAATGGATTTGTAACGCAAATCTAAGAATTAATATAAGGTTAATGGCACGGCGACGCAGACAACTGCCATTATGGTGGGCATTGTAGAAAGGCTGAACTAAGAATAAATGTATCCCATAAAGGTGGCCAATGCTGCAAGGTTGTGATTA